>JANIJG010000322.1:10382-28702 GCA_024611175.1 Megaceryle torquata | reverse complement strand
TTTTTTTCTCTCTGGAAAAAAGGAAAATGTGTTATTTTTCCCACTTTTTTTTTTTTTTTTCCTTTCTCCCCCCCCCCCCCCCCCCCAATATAAGTGTGTGATTCCAGTGGAGGATATTTGAAAGGTTACCATTTTTAAAAATTTCCTGATGGTTTATATTATTTTGATAGTTAATTCCCTGCAGTATTAGAGTTACGGTAGGCAAGCTGCATTTTGTACTCATCATTACTGTTACTTTGAAGAGAACATGTTATTTTTTTTTTTCCAAAATACTATTTGTAAAATATATAATAATACATAGGTTCCAAGAGTTATGAACTAAATGTTTATATTTAGGCTTCTGAATAGTGATTATAAGGTAACAAACTACATCCTCCAGAAAATTTTATTTTCTTGTATTAATGACATTTATTTTATCATGTGTTTATCATATGTGTTTTGCAAAGCTTCAAAAACTCATAATAAAATAAATAAATAAAATCTGAGAGTTCAGGCCAGAGATCATAGCAATCTCTTTGACTATCCCTCTGAAGTCACTCAACTTGTGGCAAGTCTGTCTGTCTCTCTTTTTTTTTTTTTTTTTTTTTAACCTCTTCACCAGGAATGTTAAACACCTAAAAACTATGAGTATTTGTATAAAGTCAGAAATAACATTCTATACATTCTTTTACAATTTGAAAACATTAAAAAGCTGAAATGTAATGTCTTGGCCAAGAACAGATTCCTTGTGTTTACATTTTGAGATGGTAGTTTCTTTTTGAAAAGCGGACAATCAGTGCCATACCTTCTCAAAGCTTGATTGCATGTATGCAATCTGCTGCAGGCAGTTTTAGGCAAATAGAACAGGCTAATCTGTATACAATTTATGACAATGCTCAGAAGTATTTCCATTGGAATTATGCATTACTTGGATAACCTGGGAGTATCTTTTCAGTGCATGCTTCACTTAAGAGGAACATTAGAAAAGAAATGAGGGAATAATTCATGGCACTGTATGTTTCTTTGTTGCATTGATTTCACTTTGTGTCCTACATTAAAAAGAAAAAGATAGTAGTAGTGTACCCTTGTTAGACATACCTATTATCATAAAGGAAACTGAAAAGTTCAGTATTCCTGAAAAATCTTCCCCTTACTGTAGGTCATTGAATTAATGTAGGAGCAGGCTTTTAGACTCAAAATTCACACTCATGTAATCACAAAAATGTTCTAGAGCTGGTTTTTTTCTGCTTTTCCTTTCGTCAATATTCCATTTGAAGCATCTCCCACATACTGTTTGGTTTAGTAGGTATGTGTATTGGGGATGAGGATGGAAAAGCTGACCTTCTCTTATTCCTTTTAAGATACACACTACCTTGATAACACTAGTCCAAAAATTGATTGCAGCTCTAAGCCTAAGCTCTAAGCTTAATAAAGCCACTTTTTGTGACTCATTCAACTTGTTAAAATTCAGTTCTTCATATATAATAAAATCACAGTGCATACCATAAATCTTTCATGCAAAAGATTCAGCTATGTTTTTGTTCTGATCTGCAGCAGTATTTTGTTTTAAAATTTAAGTATCTTTTTGAACATGCTATATGAAATTCCTAAATAATTAGGCTTTGGCAAAGTTGGAATTCTCCCAGTGACAGACAAATAACTTCATTTACACTATTAAAATGTATTTAATTATAGCAGTCAGCTGCACTGCTGAGTTATAAAAAGGTGTGTGAAAGTGCTCTTTGGCTTCATGGCCTTTAGCATGTAACACTGGAAAATAGATTTATAAATTGGTGAATTAAGACTTTTTTTCCTAAAGGCAAAGCTACTAGGTGTGCATTCAGCCTCCCTCTGGGGGTACACCACACCTGTCACTTAATGTTCTCCTCCTTTCTTTACTAATGGCTGTGGTACACAGCTTTGAGTTAGTCTTTTTAAGTTTTGTTTCCAAAAGTTGTTAATTGTCCACCATTTTTTACTTGGCTTTAATCTTCCAGTTATTTAGGTGGTAATACTATAAATCCTTCATCCCTATATGTCATGACAAAGTAAAGCCACCAGAAAATCTGCTATTTTTCTTCAGAAAAAGAAGAAAGTTAATTAAAAAGAAACCATTTTGTTATTGGCTTGTTGTGTTTCTGTTTTGCTTTTTGGTTTTGGGGTTTTTGTGTGTGTGTGTTTGGTGGGTTTTTGTTTTTTTTTGTTTTGTTTTCTTTGGGTTTTTTTTTGCTTGCTTTGTTTTTTGTTTGGTTTTGGTTGGTTTTTTGTTTGTTTGTTTTGGGTTTTTTGGTCATTTTGTTTGTTTTGTTTTGGGTTGTTTTTTTTTTAATGTGATATGCCAGTCACTTCTGTTTTTCATAGCTATATAGTTCTAGATAAACAATCCACACGGAGTAGTCATTCATTGGGCCAGAGTACTTGGAGTTTCTAATGCTGCAGGATGCATTGAATGGCTTAACAGCTTCTGGGGAACACTTAGGGACACTTTCAATAGACCATTAAAAGAATTTTATGTTTAAAGCAAATTGCACTCCACACTTTGGATTTTAACCCTGAGTTATTCTTGCACTTTGAATGTAAGCAGATTTTGAAAGCCTGAAGTTGGACAGCAGAGATTTTTGTGGATCAACTAAAAAGCATTGGTGAGAAAGCCAAAATGATTGTGAAGGAATTATTTTTAATAGATCATGGGAAAGCTGTGAAAATTGGGGTAAAAAGAAAGGGTGGGGAAGGAGAATGAATGATGCCACAACTATGCTTAATCCTAGTTCTCACAGCATGGTAAAATGAATTTGCAGAACAAGCCACTAACACATCTTCTTTGTGGATTTAACTCCTTATCCAATATCTGGAGGTGAAGATGTTACATAAATGAGGAGAATAGATAATTTATTTGCATATTCTTAGGAAAGTGGTTTTGACAATTAAGACTGGAACTAAGTACAGCTGAAATTAAATATTCATGAACATTTAATGGCTTGGTCATTATTTAGAAATAATTTAACCCTTGGGACTTCAGATACCTCTGGCATTTCCATTCCCAGCAAACAGAAGTACAGTTGACTTCCACTGTAAAATATTTGTGTGCCAGAGATGGAATTTTTTTTTTTTTTTGTGAAGGCATAAGTATCTGGACATCACATCCTGGACATTTTAGGTGGGTGAAAACAACTCTGTCCACTGAGATATAAATACAGAAGCCTAAGTTCTTTCCCTTCCCTTTCCCCTGCTTCCCCTCACCAAAAGTACGGTTTTCCCATTAAGCACTAAATAATAAACTAGGATATTTTTCTGTGAACTACAGTGAGCAACAAAACTACGCTGTACAGAAATGCCTAAGCAATGTTTGGTACCGGAAAAGGCATAGCTCCAATGGCCAAAGTGGACTATCATTCTCAGGAGCCAGACAGTAAACTTGTCTTTTAACTCTGGGTGTGGTAAATGTGACTCTATGTTTCCAAGTCACAGGCACCTTATACTATCTTTAAGGCTTATTAGGGAAAGTTTACTGTCATGTACCTGTTAGCATCTACTATAGGATACTAAATCACACCAGAAACCATTTATAGTTTGTTGGAGAAATAACACTGAGCTATTAGGAGGTAATTCTATGATGGCGTGTTGCAGGTTTTGTGCATTCAGTTATTATTTCTGAAACCTGGCAACTGGTGTTATAACCTTAACTATTGCCTCCACCAGCAGCTACCCATCAATATGAGAGCTACGCTAGAGAGATAAACGAGAACTGAAACAAATGTTTCCTCCCATGAGCCACCACATTTGTTACCAGTTTTGCTCTACAAGTGCAGTAATCCAAATCAAAGTACTTAGTTGTGCAGATGTACTTTTAACACTGGTATTTAAGGAAACTAGCATGTGCCTTGAGAAGAATTTTTAATAAGAAATTTTTAATACTGGAGAGAGGAGAAGAGAGAAGAATAAATTCACTGTGCTGCTCTTGTGTCCCAGAAATAATTATATTTCTTTAAAGAAGTCTTATGGTATACCATGGTGGCATTACATGTGACTCTCAAAGGGATGGGGATGCAATGTTTAAACAGAAAATAAAAATTAATAACTATAAGCCATAAAAATCACACTCTATGTTCACAAAGATGCAATTCCACAATCTGTAGGAGGGAAAGGGAGAGGAGAGGCAAGATTTTTACAAGTCTGGGCTGCAAAAATGAAAAATCTGCTGCTAAACTAGGTAGAAAAAGGAAGTTGTTCGTAAAGGCTATATATCCAAAACTAGGAATGGTCCGAAAGTGATACAGGAAATGAGAATATAGTCTTTAACTAGCAGCCAGCAAGAACAGTCCGGAAAGAGTTTAAACATACTAGGAGCAAAAGGAATCCTAATGATTTTTATTATAAATAGTAGCCTGTTGAGAAGGATGTGGAAAGATACAAGGACTAGATTATGGATTTCTTTTGGGGGAGGAAGAAAGGCAGACAGCTAATGCAGTTGCATTACGTAATGCTGAAATATTTTGTATTCCAAAAGGAAAGGGATGGTAATGGCTGTGTAAAGTAAAACCATACAGCGTATTGTCTTAAAACTGTCTTAAGATGAGATAGAGGATGGTCATGCAGTTATGGAGCCAACATTTCTTTCTTGCCTTTGTTATTGTGTTTTGCTCTATGAATTCAGGCTAAGGTCTTGTAGTCCGTGTTTGGAAACAGACAGAAATCTCTCTCTCTCTTCTGCACACTTGCTTCATCCACCTTCGTGTGAGTTCATCCAGTTTCTTGACTCACAGCCTGTATCTGAAAGAAGTCCTTCTAATTGGCGATTAGCTTGCATCTATCAATCTTGTTGTTAGGAGGATTGACAGTTGAGACAGATGTCCAAGCTTATTCAATTAAAGCGCCAGTTGCATCCATTGCCAACCTTATGTCAGGTCAGTCCCTTCAAATGCAATTTGCAAAGCTTCAAGCAGGGGCTTTTTCTGTATGTTTTCAGACCCATCCTATACAAATATTTTCTACAATCTTCCCTTATTTTTTTCTGACTGTGGTTGGAATCTAATTTTAACTTTTTCTTTATTTTGTTATGTGCTGGTTTAGAGCATAGATGCAGTATATTTTTATAGCGTAAACTCTTTTAAATGTGCCAGACTAATGCTTCATGTTTCAGTAGTCAGTATCCATAGATGGCATTTCCAAGGGTATTATTAGCTATGTGCAGGTAAACAATTCTTTTATTTATTTTTAAATTCAAATCCTTTATGTGAATCCCACAAAAGAGATTAGTTTCTCATTCAAATAAATGAGTCTCTAGCTAGATAAAATCTACTTACAGTGTGACTATTAAGGTGGTGAATAAATGCCTTTTGTACATCAGACGGATTTCATTAACAAGTCAGAAAGGACATTTTGACTTGTTTCCAGCTTGGTACAAGTCCTTTTGATTCTCACTGATCAGCACAAAGACAAGCAAGAGATTTTGCTTTATGTTTCAGAGAGCTGCAAGCAAAAGCAAAAGGTGTGTGTATGTAATTTTTTTTCAGTTGCATTGAGCGTGGAGGAATAAAGCTAGTTTGGTTTTGTCTCCTGAAAAAATACTGAATTATTTCAAAACCACTGAAATTCTCATGCAAAGATTTCATTACAAGTGCCCTCATGAGCAATCTATTGATGTCATTAGTCCTCTTTGTGAGCTGGAAGGAAGTTGTACCTCAAAAGAAACTGGAAGGGATTAAAAATGCATTAAAAAAAAAAAAATAAGTAGAGATTAGAACATCAGTGCTGCTTCTGTCTTTGTAGCATGCTGGAGTGCTACTACTGATGAAAGTAAAAGGTGCAGCATAATATTTCATAACTCTGAAGGAAGTGATTTAACTCATAACTGAACTAAATCCAGGTATTCAGACAGAAATCAGCCTGAATATTCTCAGACCTCCATTTTTATTTTTGTTTCTTTTGCTGACTGTAGCACTGCCATGTTGTGTTTTAAGAAACAACAGAACCATACTTGGATTTTGTCTTGTTGCCTCTCTTTTCTGCTCTCCCTTTTTCATTCAAAGGGGTTGCATGTAAGCGGAGAGTCTGTATAGTTAAATTATTTGAATAGTTTGGTCCCTAAAGGGGGGGAAGAATTTGAGAGAAAGATTTAATTTCATTTTTATACTGGTACTAGAAAGTTCTGTTGTATTTTGTGCAGTGTATTATCTGTAAACTAGTTACTGGAGTGCCTATATTGGATAATTGAAATGCTCAGTGTAAAATCCTCTGTACAATATGCTTCCAAGTATTTCATTTGACTATGTCATATTTCCATGAAAATCCTGGGGTTTTTTTTTTTTTTTTTTTTTTTTTTTTTTGTTGATATTCTGGTTTGGGTTTATGGGTATGCCTGCTTTTTCTGTTATGTGATACAAGTACTCTATTTATGGAGGCTCATTTTTCCTCAGACTGAGCTGGTGCTCTAATTGGTTCCATAGCTCATATCTAGCAACATCTTTCAAAACTGCAAGAAAAGTTATGGCTATATCCCAAAATATTGCATGCTGGACTTTAATCAGGCTGAATTATAAATGTATTTTTAAATGTGATATGTATAATGCCTTAGTATATTTAACTTTTTAAGTTCTATGGTTAATAATGTCTGGAGGAGTTCCAAAAGAAAGAATTCCTTCCTTGTTGCTATGAAGGAGTTTTTTCTCATGAGAAGCACTTCTTTTGTTCTTCACTTTCCAAATAACCTTGAAAATTTATAGGCTGAACAAGTGGGGCATACTTACTGAGAGTGTTCAGGGTCAGAAATTGAAAACTTGCTTTTTTATAGTATCCCAAGAGTTTATGTAGAAGTTTTATGTCTTCCTTTATTCCAGGGCACACAAAGCCTTCTGGGTTTCCTTAACATAATAATAGCATCAGATTTTTTGTCATTGTTATCCTTATGTTTAACTGAGGTCTCAAAACCAAAAGAGTTTTTTTGCATTTGTTTTTTTAAATACCGTGATTCAGTTTACCTAGTCACTTTGTGCATGCATGCGTATTTGAGTGTGACTTCTTACCTGATCTCCAAGGGTTAACCTTTTACCAGTGGTATTTTCCATTGCCATGGGCATTGTTTATTATAGGCAATAACTGGTTAGGGCCAGTGAAAAGATTAAAAAAAGCTCATTGGCATTTGAATAGGTCTGCTTGGGCAGTATAGTGGATATATTAAAGAAGCTGGCCAAGCAAGACAACAGCTTTGCCAAGTGGGCCAGTGACCAACTGAAGGATCATCTAGCATTTTGACAAAAGGCATTTTGACAAAACTGATTGCCAGGTTATTTGACAGTGGATGGACACTGACAATTTGGGGAGAATAGAATGCTGGATGCAGGTACAGGTGATAAGAGAGCCTCCTGTATTAGAAGAAAAGCCAGGATCTGTACAAAGAGTAGAATGAAGGTGTTTAGCATTTTTGACCACGTATTGCACCGCAGTCAAGAGTAATGAGTGACACCAAGGAAGCAATTATAGATGTGGTGTTATTTGACCACATCTGCATATTGTGGATATGTTTCATGCAACTGAGATAAGAAATTCTGAAAATTGCTCTCTTTGTCTTCAGTTGAGGCTTAGAAAAGGTAAACTACAAATCTGGAGCTGATTTATGATGCTCAGGTAGATAGGGTTTGTAAGTAAATATACAGAGTCCAGAAAAGCTATTGCTTTTTTTTTTTTTTTTTTTCCTCCTCTGATACAGAGAGAAAGTGAAAACTTAAATCTTTGTGGAATCCTTTCCCAAGAGAACTTCTTCCTAAAAGCTTTTCTAGAAAACCTAAAGTTAGAGACTGCATCTGATCTCTTTTTGCACTGAGGAGGCTTAGCAATAAATGGATTCTGTCTGGGATACAGGCATAGCAGCACAACCAGATTTGATCACAGAAAAGCTTTACTAGAACTAATGTCAGGCAGAAGCAGAATTAAGCTGCTTGTTTCAGCTCTGGAACAACATGTTCCAAAATGCAAGATTTAAGGCTTGTCGATTCCCGAGCTGAGCTGAGTCACTTATTATCCAGCTACTCTCAGGGCAGTCTAGCCTCAAAAGGTTTATTGGCATAACACAGCAGTATGTTAATGCGGCTAGACTGCTTCCAGAACAGGACGAGTAATTTCCCGCAGTACTGTATAGACTTGCTATTCTGGGACCTCTCTTCTTGATCTTCCTTCCGTGCTCTAATTATGTAGCCACTAATTCTTCTACATCCTTCATTCTACGGAGGACTGTGTCATGCTACTAATTTAATAATGCACACTACCTCTTTGTAATGTTAAAAGTACTTTGGTCAGCACTTGAAAGTTTAAGTAGCTGAAATTAGTCAGCGTAACCAGAAAGCTGGTAATTTTAAATGGTTTGGGGTTTGTTTGGGTTGGGCCTGGGGAGAAGAATATGAGGTGACAATGAGGTTGCATTTTAACAAACTAGAACTGCACATAGTCAGTCTGTTGATGTGCAGTTTACAGCATAAATATTTAGGATTTTAGCTTTAGACCCTATATTTTGTATTTCTCTGCCTCATTTTTTTCTCAGTTATGAAGGTGAACATGATGATGTAATTCACTGGCAAATGCAGTAATGCTTTTCAGTGACAAGTGGCAAAAACAGTGAAGTGTCTAAATAGATATCTATCTTTTGAACACTGTCTGCTCTTGTAGAACAAGAAGGCACGTTCATTATGTGAACTTGAGTTATAGTTGACACTATTTACAGCTTAAGTTCAAGAGGCTTCCAGTCACTGTTGACTGAGTGGTTAATGGCCATGGGGTAAAGATAATATTAATTTCTCTTTTAAAAGTCATCAGCTTAGACCTCAAGTATAATTTTAGTTCAAGTGGGAGGAGAATACATATATGTGAACTAAGGCCTAATTTAGTTTGTAAGTAAACTGAGGTTTTCTCCTTCTTTCTCAAGGCTGCTTTGGAGAGCCTGTAGTATGTTACCACCAGTGAAATCTTTCATTAAAAAAAAAAAAAACATGAATGGAAGAGTAGAATTCTAAATGATGGTGTCACTGTTATTTTGTCTCCTAATACTGATCCAATTTGCAAACAGCACAACATGATAGTGGTCACATCTAAAATGTGAAGCAAGAGGAAAGAACTTATTTCACCTGTGGTGAAAATTTGATAAGCTTGGACTGTAAGTTTCTGGGTTTCTGTGACTTAGCTGGTCAAGAGGCAAAGAGCAAGCTTGGTTCGCATTTGTTTTTCTTACTGTTCATAATACCAGCTTCAAAGGTTTTATGAGTAGAACTGTGTAAATGGTTAAATGTTAATGGTAGGGTGGTAAAAACAGGCTTGTGTATCTGAAAATTGCTTGTCTTTTACAGTGGAGACTGCCTAACATTACATCTGATTACACAAGTTTGAACCAAAGATTTGTGCCTGCAATGTATTTAGAAGGATACTATTTGAAGGAGGAAATTTAATTTTCCCTACTAAACCTGGTACTTTTTGGTTCGTGGAAGTTTTAATTTACTTTTGGTTCATGCATTACACACAGATAGGTATAGAAGAAAAAAATTGGAGAGCTTCCTATAGAGGTGGTTGTAGATAGGTCCTTAAAGGAAAACCAAGAGAAAAAATCCCATGATGGTAATTATCTAGTTAATAGACAATTTTCAGCAAGCCCATGTTGTGAATAATATTGGATAGAAATTAATCTGTGGTTTGTTTCAGTCCTGAAGAAGGTACATTGTATGCCAGCTTTATTGGAGAGCAGGGGAGGCTTGACTCCTTCAGTTTTTGTTTTTTCTTCAAGTCATTGTACACCCACATGTTCATTATATGCATGTCGCATGGAAAGTGGTTGCTGCCTCAGGCACCTATATCCCTGCATAACGATTTGCCTTGAGTTAGAGTGACTATTTACATGACGAGATTGTGAACTGAATGCAAATGTTGCTTTTCAGCCGAATTAGTTGCCTGGTATTCAGTGTGCAGCCCCGGGAGTGCTCATACTGGTACAAAGTAAGTGGTGTTACAGGGGCAAGTAGAAACAGAAGCAGCAACTCCTTTTGAAGAGTTAATTGGAGAAACATTACTCCAGCGTTTCAGCAATCACGCTAAAAATAGTTGTTAGTATAGTAATTAGGCTATTGTTAGCATTCCCTTTTTTCTCACCTCTTAAAAGGGTTCTGAAAATGTTCTTGTCCCGCAGTCTGGCAATCTGGTACTGGGTTAACCGTGAGTCCATATTGCCTTCTGTCTAAACCACTCCCACACCTTGCTAAGGTGTCTGGCTACTGCCTAATTACTCAGCAGTTCTAGTTATGCTCCTCCAGTGCCTCCAAAAACTCAGCTTCTTACCATAAGGTCCTGTTTTACCCTAATACATCCAGACCTTCTCAAAAATGCAGATTAACTTTGTTTCTGCTCTTTTGCTCTTTTTTTTTTTTTTTTTCTCATCTGCTTCCTGAATATTTTAGCCTTCCCTGAAACCCCCACTCCTCATTCTGCAAGTTCACAGTGTTCACTGCCTCAGCCTCTTTACCTCAGTTAACAAGCTGGCATCCATTTACTCCTTAGACACTTTCAGCTTCCATTTGCCACATCCAGCACAGCTTGAAGCAGTTTGTTTTGCTATAAATTGGAGTTTATGGTACCATACAATGTATTTGGAAATGTCACAATATTTAAATAACAAATTCTCATACCCATAAATAACAAAAAAACCCCAACATAAGCAGTGATAACAAAATGACTGTTTCTGCAGTCTTAATGACTTTTATGGGTGCTTTTCTATAACTGAAGTCTCTTTAGAAAACCAGAAACCTCTCGGAACTTCAATGGGCCTTAGATCAAGCCATATGTTTTCAGATAGGCTGCCAGACCACCCACCATCATCCATCTTCATCTTCTATTTATTTTTTTTGTGACAACTTCAAATTACATTTTTCCTCTTTTATTCTTAGAGCTCTTATTTTGCTTTTACAACAATCTCCTCAGATAAAGAATTTGCAAAGAAACAGATGGTGATCTTATTTTCTGTGCTGCAAAAGGACAGCAGTTCTCAGTTAAGTAAGCAGAGTGAGACCCTTGTGGTATTTGGTGCATTAGAAGGATAAATCAGGCATCAGAACACAGAGTCAGCCCCTTTTCAATTAATCACTACATCAGCAACTCAGTTATTTCTACAAAATGGCTGAATTACATCTTGACAGCTGATACAAAGAAAGAGTTGGTAATAACACACCTTTCTCACTGACCACTAATCCATTTTCAGTAAAGTTAAATCTTTAATGAGAATATTTCAAGAACCACAATTACTCTTCCATTTATTACTTTTCCGTTTCTATGTTGGGAGCACAGATCATAAAATAACTGTTTACCATTGGATAAAACAGCTTCTGGAGTACAGTATCAGTGCAATACAAGATAAAGAAATCACCAGAAATTACCCACTCATCTGTAATCAGAAGAATAAAGGTCTTTCTGATCTTGAAATATAGTTCAATAAGAATACTTCTGAAAGTTTGTTCTCTATGAAGAAAGCACAGATAATGGACATACTTGATTTTTTTTTTCTAAATGAAACAGCATGTTAATTCCTACTAAAACTATTTTGTAGAGTTTCTTTCTGTTCTTGTTAACTACCATCACACAAAGTATGCCTTGTAATAATTAGGGCATGCTCTTCATTTTATTCTTGCTTTCTTCTGAAGAGTGCACCTCATAATGGTAACTGTCAAAAATGGAAAGACCCAATGCCCTTCTTGCCTTCATACATATATACTGATATTTAAAAGTTTAAGAAGTCTATTTAATTTATTTTCTTTTTTTTTCAGATTATATGTTTTAGAAGTCACACCAAGGGCAGCTTCATAAGTAAAATGGCGTTTTCAAGTGTCTGAAGCTTTAAAAAGAAAAAAAAAAATAAGAGAAGGGCTTTTTTTTTTTTTTTTTTTTTAAGGAAGTATTTAAAGCCAGTTTAATGTTACAGATGAGGTTCCGTGATGGTGAATGTTAAGTTCAATAACTGCAGATGATAAAAATACTAATTCTTTTGCATACATATATGTGATGAAGTTGTAACAAATACCCTATGCCATCAACAGCTTAACAACAGCGATACTTGTTAGTCTTGAAATAGTTGCTTCTTATTCCTTCAAAGTGAGATTTAAGAGCTGTGTGAATATGAGGTTAGTACAACAAAGAACTGTGTTTGCTAATCCAGAAGATGGGTTAATGTCTGTGTGAAGTAAGATTTTATATTTAGTTTCATTAAATTTCTTGAAAGGAAAATTTTGAAAGTCAGTGATTTATGACTGTACCAATTCTAAATAAAAACAATATCTGTTGAGCACTGTGACAATTACTAGACATATAAAAATCCAAGATAATCTCAATGGCTTGTTTCATGTTTTAATTTTATATTTGTGGCTTTTTGGTTGTTTCTCAAGATTTCTGGAAGGAAACACATGCATTTTAGTATAAACTCAATTTCTTTGTGCTTTTATGTCCATACCTTATTGCTGAGTTTGAATATTCTGCTGAGGTTGGCTGACAAAAATATGTTTGTTGATGTCTTATGGTCAGAAATATTTATACAGACTTGAGCCTTTTATGCATTTGTAGTTTGATAGTAATATTGCTCTTCAGTGTTCCACTGACCCTCTACTTGAGAATTTTTCCTTTATTTGAGAATAATTCCTCTGATTTTTTTTTTTTTCATTTCCGTAATTATATAGACTCTATAGATTGATTTAAGCTGCTTCCAGTATTGGCCAAGTGATTATTCTACTTGTAAATGTTTAGGTCAAGTATCTGCTGACAATTTATGTAAGTAAGAGAATAGATAGGAAGATATAAAATATATTGGAGTTCTATTTCATATTTGTCTATATAACATGAATTGGTCATCCAAATTTGATCACAAGTTGTCTTCGATGTTTGACAGGTGAAATAAAATTTATATCAAAAAGATATATACTACAGTGCTAGTTACCAGTAAGAGAACTGCAGTAACAATTAGCACATGAAGTCACCACTGTGGTATTGCCTGCATTTTAGCATCTGCTTTTTAAATTAATTTTAACAAACACTTATAATAGTTTGTGTCAAATAATACTTAATTTTAAGACAAAGTCTGGCAATAACAAAGGGGCAATATAATCACCCCTTTATAATATATGGCATAACTGGTGGTCCTGGGAGAAATGTAACAATTTAATTTGTTTAATATATCCTTTTGACTCAAAAGATCCACAAGGGTGCTAGTTAAGAAACATTCAAATTGTAAAAGAGCATGGAGAATGAGCTCAGTACTCTTTGGGCTCTGAGGGTTTTGTCATCTAGAAGTACAATATTTACTGTAACATTGTATTTCTTGTCCATCTTTTGGCATGTCTGGGACAATGCTGAAGTAATAAGACACCTCAGTTAGGACTGATAGAAGTGATTTGCCAGAGTAGAACTGCTCAAAGGATTACGTTTAGATGGGTGTTTATGCACCTGTATTAATTCCTTAGAAAAGAGGTGTTGTATGAACATTGCCAATGGCAGGTAGAGAATTTTGTTCATAAAGTAGAAATTTGAGTACATATTTGCTTATTTCACACTACTTTCTATACATAGGCAGGCAGGTATATCCGCAACATTGCGTGCTAAATGCATTATGTGTAGAAATAAGGAGAAAATAGTCTATTTATATGTATTAGTGGTTTTTAAGCATTTTAAATGTTAATATCTCATAAAACAACATTTCTCAGAGGAAAAGTACTTTATTTTTGCAGTCTTATGCCTCTACCCAGTGAGTTACAGGTTTGAATATAATAATAAATTATCTTGTACTTATTTTGCTGAATGCAGAAAAATAATTTATAATCTTCTGCCAATTAGCTTTTCTCCTTAGTAGTATTTCTGAAGCATTCATTGCTGTTGTAAAATTCTATTAAGATAAGAAAATACAGACTTGTAGACTTCTTGCTGAATTTTTCCTGAGAATATCCCACAGTGTTTCTCTCAGTAAGCTGGGAAGAGAGAGAATGTAATTTGTACTTTCCCAAGATTTTGATTTTCACTGATTGATATATTCTTTCCAAAAAGCTGATTAAGTTTTATTACAGTACAAATATGACCTTCAGGAAAAGGTTATAGATTTAACAAACTACTTTCACAATCACTCTAAAAGAAACAGTTAGGAAATTACTGGCCTCAGCTCCTCAGGTAGGTAGCCCTCATTAATTCTGTTAGTGACATAGTCATTGTTATCAGACAATTGACAATTGCTGATATTAAATCTGGAACAAGCATATACAATCAACTAATGAAATTGAAATGCCAGAATTAAGATGCTGCTAGTTGGATTTATAGCTAATGAGGAGATTTCTGTAGTCACACTGATGGTTGCAGGTGGTTTAATGGGATCCTTTATGGGGTTTATAGTTAGTAAGATCATGCACTTTAATTATTTCTAGCATCTTAATATGATCTTCGTTCTTTTCACCTCTCACATGAGGAGACTCATTACTTTTCTCCAAGGATCCAGTATGATAGACAAATTGTCAGAAATAATTAAAACTAATGATGGCCACACACAGAGAAATGTTGAGTAGGAATTCAGTGTATCTAGTGTTGAGAATTCCCCCAGGAAATCTGAAATGAAGTGCTTCCCAGTTGTATTTGGAGTCCTTCTCGTCAGACTCACAGTTTCATTAGTTTGATAGTGTTGTGGTTCTTTGGCACCCTGATTTATCTGTTTATGGGAAAGAGGTCAAACATTTTATGGCCTCACATTGTTTAGGATGTCTTTATGACTCCCTGGATAGAATGATTGTTTTGAGATAGGAGTGCCTCCGCTTTAAAATCCAGCTTCCTGAAATTTGTTGTCATGGTCTCCAGGTCCCTGTGGCAATAAGAACTATACTTCTCTATGCTGTAAAATTGATATGGCTTTTACACCAAAAATTAATGTTATTTGAAAACATACATTGGTATTCTTTGCAATTCTGATTCATTGTGTTTACTCCAGTAGTTTTGCCTTCATTAGAGTCTTGGTGAATTTTTATAACAGCCATATATGCGAGTAATGAGTTTTTTCCTAATAGTAAATAGTTACAACATAGCAGACACTAGATTTTCAGTTCAGAATATGAAAAAATCAGAATAAGATACTGTCTTCAAGAGGAATATGAACACACAACTCTTTTTTTTTTTTTGAGTCTTTTGAAATATTTCCCTGAAATTATTGTTTCTGTTTACTAACAGTCAAGTAAGCATTAAGAATGGTCCTTCCTTCACCTAGAGCTATCAGGGCGCCTTCGCTTTTCCACAGTATTAGGAACAGTGCTCATTTATCTTCTGATGCAGAATCCCCATCTTTCACACTTGGTGAAGCCTTGCTTCAGGATAGATCTTGTGGCATTCTCCTTCCTCTTTCATAAATGTTAATAAACCAATTACACACAGACTGTATGGCATTGCTAGCTATCTACCCTATGTATCTACTAGTAGCTTTAACTGATGTTACTTTTAATTTTGCTTATCAGATCTAATGTCTCTCCCTGCCTTTTCGACAGCTATGACTGAATTGGAAATTGATTCTGTCTTTTTAGGATCACTTTGTCATTAGGCTTGCATTGCTATATTGAAAAGCCACAGATAAAAGGTGCTGATGGACTAGGTGCAAGGATTAAGACTATGCCCCATTTGTGTTTGTATGTGAGGCAATAGATCTGCAAGATTGAGTTCATTTTCT
The DNA here is from genome assembly GCA_024611175.1 of Megaceryle torquata. Classification (NCBI taxonomy): domain Eukaryota; kingdom Metazoa; phylum Chordata; class Aves; order Coraciiformes; family Cerylidae; genus Megaceryle; species Megaceryle torquata. The sequence continues at coordinate 13,023 of JANIJG010000322.1, read as the reverse complement.
CCTTCCTATTGTTAATGCTGTTCTGGAAGATGAAAATAGAACTTGCTTCTTTCCCAGTATTTTTTTTCAGTGCATTTCCATTTGTGAGATTGTTCACCAGTGCTAAAACTGCATGCCCTATTTTTTTTTATGAACAAAAAGCAGATTTTTTTGAAAGATAATATTTATATCCACAGAGTACTGTAAGAGAAATTTTAGAGAAAGTATAGGAAGAATACGTGGAATTTTACACTCCACATGTGGGTGAACTGCCAAGGTTGCACAGTAAAATAGTTTGACTAGAGAATATACAAAAAAATAAGCATTAATGATATCCTAAATAACAACTCCCACCTTCACCCACACACAACTCTGAGCCTTTGTTCATTTATTCTTCTGTTTGGAAACCTAAAATCTAGCTTGCTTTGCCTTCAAGTGACTCTTTTGCCACTGGGGTGCTGAAGAATGAATTGTGAGATGTGGTTGAGTTCAGACTTTGAAAGGAAAACAAAATTGTTCAATTAGACTTTCCAGAAGAGCTTCATTTGTTGTAGTGAATTACATTGGGCACTGGCTACGATTAAGAAAGGAAAAGAGAAGGAACAAGGGATCACACGTTCTGAACAAGTCAGATTAAACCAGCCAGAGAGGTTCATGGTGTCATAAACATTGCAGAGAGTGAAAAAGGCTTTGATGGGTGATAACTTAATTATCTGCCACTATCAGTTTGGAAGGGCTTTTAAACATGTCCAAAGTGTCTACCAAAATTTTCAGCAGGAGTGACAACAGATTTTTAAGTAAGGATAAAAATGCAGCGGTCTTCCTGGAATAAGACTCTGGCAGACTATGATGAATTACCTTATTACAGTTGTTCGCATGACAAATGTACTTGATCGGTGTTTCTTCTTGGGAATAGTTGAGCTTATCCAGAGGCAAAAGTTGAAAGGAAATTAAAGCTAACTAGTAATCCTAAATGGAATACATCAGAATTTCTATCCACAGAAGCTGAGAAACCTAATCAATTATTGTGTATGTCAATAAAAAAGCACTTCTTATGTCCCCTGTAGTCTGACTTCTTCCTTTATCTGCTTAATATTATTGATAGAAATTTCACATACACATACTTTTATAACAGACTCAGTTAAAATGAAGAGGTCTACTTCAAAAGCAAAATACTTTAAGTAAATAAAAAAGTAAACAATAACAACATCTATGCTTTTTCCATGCTGCAGGACCAGTCACAGAACTAATTTAAGAGTACTGACCTTGAGCGTGGACTGAAAGGGAAATAGGGATGGGCTGTAATCTACCCATTAACAAATTACAACTGACGGTTGGCCAGATTTCCATGTGAATTTGCCAGCCTTGACAATCCTGGTTACAAAGCCGTTTTGCTGCTGGTACTGGACACAGGTGCTCAGAGGCTGTCAGGGAGGCCTCTGTGCAGAGGAGCCGGGGCTGCCCAGTGCCGGACACAGCCAGTCCCAGACGGTTCCACGCAACCCGCTGCAGGGCACAGCTGAGCCACGCGGCCTCAATGGCAGCTCCTCAGGGAAAGCCGGGGTAAGGGAGGGCAAAACGCTGCACAAGCAGTGAGGGGAAAAGAGTGATAAACAGCCCTGTGAGCCCCAGGGTGAGAGAAGGAGGAGGTGCTCCAGGCACCTGAACAGGGATTCCCCTGCAGCCCCCGGAGAGGACCTTGGTGAAGCAGGTGTCCACACTGCTTAATTTTCCCAAGTCAAGTATGTTTTGCCTGTGGCAACAAAAACTGAGCATTCTCATCTTATTTTCTCCCCTGTCCTGTTTAGGAAGGGGAAAGTTGACAGCAGCCCCCTAAGGTCAACCCACCACAGCACCTCTGAGTTTGGAGGTTTTTTTGTCTTGATACAGCATATTGATCCAGGCCTGTATCTAGCACATGTGAGTTTCCTTTATTTATTTTTTTTTCCAGGTGTTTGCAGTTACAATAATCTTAAGGTATAGTGTGTAATGTAGAATAATATTTGGACCTTTTAGCTACCATTTATCAAAGTAACACATTTTAGTTTTGTAAAATACTAGAAGGGAGACACAGTAATTATCACTATTTTAATTCTACATTATTTCAAAGAAACACATGGCATAGGATCTAATAAATGATTGCTTATCCAGTGTATCAGATCTTCGCTAACCTGTAATTCTCTGATCTGCCTATCTCACAATTGAAGCGTGAAAATAATGGAAATCCCACTCTGGAATTTAGAGTTAACAAATAAGCTTTAGATTACTGATAGCTGTAAATTACGTTGTTACCTCAAACTGCAATTCAGAGTCTGCATCTGACCCTTCTGTCTTTGAGAGACAAGTCTACAAGCCTGCCAGGACACACAATCTGTGTAACAGAACAAGAGTGAAATTTGGATGGAGAAAAATCTTACTAGTTTTGGACAAATTACATGTTAAGACTTGACCCAGCATTTTTTTCTAAAATTTGACATATGCTTTAAAAATACTGTCAATTGTTTTTTCTTTTGTTTGGTCCTTAAGCATGTGGTTGTGATATCTACTAACACTTTTTACAAGGCTATGGCATAGTAAATTGATTATTACACTAATTATGTATTGTTCCAAGTAATAGAAATTAAGCTGAAGTCAAACTGTAGGTACAAACCATTTTTTGTGA
>JANIJG010000322.1:0-10334 GCA_024611175.1 Megaceryle torquata | reverse complement strand
GCATTTTTGTTATTCTTCTGATTTAGTCATTGGCAATGGTTTTCCAGTCAGTAGTGTGAATTAGGGATATTTTTCTGTTTCCAGTTATATATAATTATTAGTTTCTTTCAAGACATGATTTGAAAATCAGCCACGCATGCAAAAAAGCTTGTGCTGTTGTTTATCATGGCTGTAGAGGACGGATAAGTACATCTGCATCTAAGCTTTTGAAACTTGTCAGAAAATCATTTTCTAAAGAAGAATTACTTCTGTCAGTGCATAAATTTAAATTGTGGAAAAACGATCTTGTTTTTGCATGTGCTTTGTAATAATGTGTTCGTTAAGTGCTCAGCATACCTTAATCACCTTGTTGTGTAGGGTTTGTACCCAAGGGGTTTTAGTAGAGGGCTACTTACGTAACTCCTGTAAGAAGCTCCCTCAGCTCCATGTGTCAGGCCTGTCTCTGTCCAAGGCCAAGCTGGTATGTGCCTCTGTGCTAATGTATTTAAAAGGAAAAAAACTATTGGGCATGATCCTTTGTTTTGGGAGCTCTTTTGTGTTGGAGAGTGGGACATGGTAGAGACAAACAGATGGACTCCAAGGTCTGTTAGGAAGGAGTGGGGGAGGCACTCCAGAGCAGCTATTCCCTTTTGGTACATGGTGAGAAGGCAGGCTGAGTCCTTGCAGCTGTGGTGGAGCATAATATCATCTGCAGCCCATGGAGGACACCATGCTGGAGCAGGAGACTGATCCCAAAGAATTTCTTGACTTTGAGGTAGGCCCATGTTTGAGGACTAAAGCCTGCATAAGGGAACCATGCAGCCCACAGAAAGGAGCCATGCTGGTAGTAGGAGTTTGTGGAGGACTATCTCCCATGGGAAATGAACCATCTTGCTGCAGGGGAGGACTGTGAGGAGTTTTCCCTCTGAGGAGGAAGGAGTGGCAGGAACAACATGGAACTGACTGGGACTGACTGCAACCCACATTCCCTCCCCACTGGGCTGCTTGAGGGGAGGAGGTAGCAGAGCTGGGCCCAGAAACAAAGGAGTGGTAGGGAGAAAGGTGTATTTATTATTGTCCTGAGATGATTCAGTCGGTGAATTGGTGGTGGTTTTGTCTACATTAAATTGATTCTGTTTCCTGAAGTCGAGTCTGTCTTTTGGCCATTAGTGAATGAGTCTTCTGTCCTTTGCCTTGAGCCTTTTGTTTCTTCTCCCACCCCACTAGAGGGGGGGATAGGAGTGAGTGAGCTGCTGCATGGTTGCTTTGTTGATGGCTGGGTAGGCTCAAACCTCAACACTTGATCACATGAAAATAAATACATTTAATGGAACGTGTAGTCATCTGCTTTGGGAGTAACATTGCTGATAGAAACACAATTTTCCTCGTGGGTTTGTTTTGGTTGGTTGGGTTGGGTTTTTTTGGTGTGTGTCTTGGGTTTTTGGGTTTCTTTGTTTGTTTGTTTTTGTTGGGTGGTTGTTGTTGGGGTTTTTTTTGCTTTTTCTTTTTTTTTTCTTTTTTTAATTGTATATCTGTCCATACCTGATGCAAATATAATGCTTCTGAAAAAAAAAAGGAGCACCTGGATGCGTTTGCTGGAAGTTCCTTAGCTCAAGCTCTTCTTGTGTTCAAATTGCAGTGTACATAGTCCCATCAATTTAGCAGACTCGGAAGCCTGCTAAGCTGTGCTAGATGAAGTTAATGCAGCTAACATACTTCAGCTGCATTTTTTACAAAGTTGTAAGTTACACTTTAACTGGGAGGATCTCTCCACGTCACTGAGGAATGCTGTGGGAACAAGTAGAATATGTTTACTGAAGTGGATGCAAAAGAAGATCCAAACTACTATTTTGTTCATTTTTATATCGTAGGGAGATGCAAGACAGATACATGGAGTAGATTCACCCTGCCAATGGTAATAAAGCTGCAGAAGTAGGACTGTATAAACTTACAATGCACACTGTATAGACATTGTTCTCTATCTTTCTGAAAAAAAAAAAAAATTAACAAGGCAAAATGTATTTGTTTCTATGGGTCTTAAGACTGATTTGCACTCTTCTATATAAGCACACTCCTAAAGGTTTATTGATAAATTCTTTAAACTTACTCAGAACATTTCATCTTCCTTCTTTTTCTCTTATTAGAGGTAGATCTGTGAAGTGAACATTCATGTTAGAAATGCGCAGTTACAGCAGGTATCATCTCTACTGATAACTTACTTATTTGTAATAATTAAAAAAAAACCTGTCTGAAAAGAAAAGGGTTCTGTAGTTTTAATACCAGTCTTTGGTTGGTGTTCTTATTTGATCACTGTACATCTCAAGCAATATTTAAAGTGATAAACTGGGTTGAAAGTTTGAGGAGGCAACTTGGGGTTGTTTGAAGTAACTGAGGACAAAGCTGCTGCACCTGACAGAAAGAGCACTGTGTCCTGTTTGAGACTGATTTTATATTTTAATTGGGTTCACATATTATTTAGGTTGGTGAATTCTAATGGATGTTATAATAAGACAAAAGAATTGTCAGTATCCTGTGAGTCTCATGTGCCTCTTTCCCTTGAAAGCTTTTCTAATTTATACATTTGCTCTGTATTTCAGTTCTTGAATATTTTACTGCCTCTTTTTGAGTCTTAATTTGTTTCTTTATAAAATACCACAATTTAATATTGCCAGTAAAAAGGAAAAGCATACACTGAAAATTAAACTTAGCTTGTAAGAGTTTGAGCAAGATTTAGATTTTACTGTGTTTTGTTGCACAGAATTGCCTATCTTGTCTTTATATCGGATATTTAGCTTATTGTTGTGCATAGCATACATTCAGTCATATGGTACTTCTGTCAGAATTTTGACAAAGCAGTTAAACAGAAGAGTGGGTAAAACTGCAAATTAATTGAATGGATAGACTTGGGTCTAATGCTTCTTTAGCTGTCATTTGCTTGTTTTGTTCTGCTTAATTTAGCTGCTTTTCAGCTCATAAACTTCAAAGTCAATCCAAAGTCAAGCTCAAGGAGGATTCATATGATACAAGCTGGCCTGATTAGCCTGAGAGCTGTGAGCAAGTCTGGTATCTCTGCAGTTTGCATAACTTTGGTGAAGATGTAAATATTTATTTTTTGTCTTCTGGGTTTGAGCTCAAAGGATTAATCTACAGTAAGAAATTAAGAAGGAGGTTGCTAACTTTCAATATATAAAATCACCAGTTTTAAGATCTCAAATAAGGCATCTGTTTGAAGGGAAGGTAGTTTAGAGTAGCTTGTCATTTATAGTAGTCTTACCAGCAGTGATTACAACTAAAAATAATGTGTTTTGTTACTGTGGAGCATTTTATAATGGATTTTCCCAAGAGGGTTTTAAGAACAATCTATCTGTTTATTCAAGACTACTAATTTATATGGTGCTGTGCCATAAGTACTGCTGTTGATTGCAAACTGGTTGGACATTTATTGAACTCAGCTTATTCCTGGATGATAAATCATAAAACCTTTAACTTCCAGTTTAGATCTCAGTTATAAAGCTCTGTTCTCTTTAGAACTGCATATAAATTAACTTTAAACCTTTATAAAAATCTGCAATGATGCTCTTTCTCATGCTATTTCCTGTTTCTTCTATCTGTGTTACAAAGAATTCTTCCTTGATCTAGTTTTCTTTGCTCTCTTTGTGTCAAATCAGAGCATGTCAGTGCCATTTTGCTGTCCCACGCTAAAGCACTTTTCTTACTAATTATTAAATCTAAATTACTTGTTGCTTGCCAACATCTGCTGCTCAGTTTCTCAGCTGAAAATACAGAGTATAATATTCTAGTCTACGGTATTAGTTTAGTTTTGTTTTCTTTCTATAAAATGTGTGCTGGCTACTAAAAACTGCAGGTGTTTTGGTATTTATGACGTAAGCAATATATCCCCATATAAATTTATAACCTGTTTCTCTTTTGCAAACACCATTTTAAAATTTCTTACGCAACATGGAAGCGGCAGTGCTGATGGCTGCAGTTGTGATAGTTGTTAATAAAAACAGAGTAATACACACAAATCCTAAAACAAACACATTTTTGATTCTGCACTTTGATAGTAAGAACAGAAAAGGAAGGGTAGAAGGAATGCAACAGAGAGAGTATTTCTTTAGAGCGCGTGTATTTTATATCTTAGATAAATGGCATGCCCCCTGTTTGAATAGGGCACATTTGTACATCTGTGACCACACTTGTACCAGCGGGACTTTCTGGTGATGAAGTCTTCCCTTCTCAGAACCTGCTGTGCTTACCCTGATGGGAGTTCAGCATGGAAGCTCCCTTTGATATTCCTTGTAAGGAGGGGTCACTGACTGCAGGACTCACCAGCATGGGCAGCTGTGGCTCAGAAAGATACTAGCCTAGTGTTAACATGGTACTGGTAGGGGTATTACCATGGAGATTTTGATGCTGTTGGAAGGGTGCTGGGGTGCTGGAAAGCTTGGTGGAGTGTGGGTGTTTCTGGTAATTACATTCTATTAGGACTGTGTAGGATAGAAATATCAATTTTCTTTGTATTTTGCAGATTAAACGTTAATAACTTCAAGCAGTTTGAAAAGCTTTACAATGCCAGGATATTTACAAATTTAGAAAAGTTTGTTTGGAAAGAACAAAGAAACCCTTGCTTCTTGATCATTATGACCCTTAGTGGATTTGACATAATGAATTTAAAGAGTTTGTAGTAGTGCAGGATGGCCAAGTAATGATGACAGATTACATCTGTATATTCCAGAAATGAATATTTTCATTGCAATTTTGCTAAATTTATTTCAGTCGTGAAAGAAAAATAAGTATTTTAGATCTTTTTACCTTGAAATATTTTCAGATTGTAGCACTTTTACATCCCTCTTTGTTGTATTTAGCAACCTCTAAATAAAAAACATTGACATTTCCATGTTGAAATACTTTGTTGTTTAAAAAAACCTTATCATTGATATTCTTGCCAGAATATTCTATAGTTCATCCAATGTAATAAACCCCTTATTGGAAGTTATGTGGGTGAAGCCAAACAGCTTTTCTCTAAAATAAAATCATAGAAACAAACACTAGAAAACATTTACCATTGTGAAAGTTTGGTGGTGTTTGTTTGTTGGTTGGTTGGTTGTTTTCCCCAAAGACCACCATTCATCCCTGACCTCTTAAGTCACAATCGTCAAGGAAAATATATACATAAAAAGGAAATTTTAATATTCCTAGGCTAGCTCCTCTGTATCCTTGGAGCAGATACTTAATCCTTTAGTGGTTACTAAAGAATTATGAAGTTGTCAGAGGGAGCAAGAAAAGAAGTGGTTTTAAAGAAAGGCCCATTCCACAGGTTTCAATAACAGGAGAGAAGAAAAGTTAGCTTTCCTTTTCCTCGTTCCACAGCCGTTCACTGAGAAAATCAGTTAGATCACCTAATGGATAAACAGAATTAGGTTAAATGGAAAATTGGCTTCCTCTGCCAGCACAGCTCGTTTCCTTTCCCTACTGAGAATTATCACATTCTCTGTTGTGCCCTTTCAAGCATTGCTATTACCAGAAACTAACCCAGATCTGTCTAAACGATCCAGTTTAAAAAGAAAACAGAAAATGTGTTTTCAGTGACTGAAGGTTGAAGTGGGGAATGTCACCAAGCAGTTTTGGGTCAGTTCATGGAATAAACAGAATGTGAAGCAACTACAGCATTTGTGGGGAGAAAGAAATAAGCAGATACACAGTTGCTGGCACTGGAATAATTATCTCCAACCTGTGCTTGTTGGGTACATTGGCTTTGGGAACCTCTGATCTTGCTCCTCCCAGGATCGTGGGGACTTGTTCCTTTTGTGAGGGTGAGGAGTCCCCACATAGCTACTAAAGAAGAACAGGAGGAGGGAGGAAGGCATGGTGAAGGCAGAGTACTGTATTGTGGATAATGCTGTGTGGGGAAAGTTAGGATGATGATGCAGAAGAACACAGATAGAAATGGTCATCTGCAGCTCATCCAATACAACAGAAAACCTGTGTTAGTTCCTCAGGTGGGCAAATTGCCAAGAGGTACCTATCATGTCAGCAAGGATACCTCATCCTTGAGCAAGGGGTGGAGTTTGTAATAGCTAAAAGTTTAGCTTGTGATGATGTTAACCCCTGCAGTATGAATATATGTACACACTATTAAACACTGTTATTTGCCCCCAGGGGCAAGGGCAGAGTTTAATAAATGTATGTTAAGATTGTGATGATGTTGAAAGTAGAGTTTATAAAGGATATTTGTTCAAACAGCTCTTCAGATATGTTTCACAGAGGTGGGAGGTGCAATGTGTTGAACATGAATGATAGGGTGGGTGAAGGGGACTTGCATTAGTAGCTTGTGTGGGATGAGGCAGTGAACTGCCCTGTGCCAGTCACAGCTGCCTCTGGAACTGGAGTAAAAACCCCAGTGCCTGCCAAAACTTAGCTAGTCAGAGAGTCTGTGGTACACCTTCTCAGATGTGCCGATTTAAAAGTGGCAGACACTAGTGGCAGGAAGCGTGTGGAGAGACTTCTAGTCAGACATGCCAAGTAGACATTCTTGAAAATGCTCTTGGAGAAACATGAGGGAGGGATTTCAGGGTTATATGAGAGACTGCCAGGATATATGAGGGAGAACCCCAAAGTTTCAAGAAGAGGAAAATGGAAGGCAGCATCGAAGGGACCCACTGGTTTTACACCTGGGCTGCACAAAGCAAGCACAGACGGAGCCTCTATGGTGACCTACCTGCCTTTCCCCCCAGACTGCACTGTCTCTCCTGTGGGACACAGAGATCATGTAATTTATAAAACTGCACATATAGATGTGATTAAAATGGTTTTGCATCCAAGTCCATTTAGTCTTCACACTGTCAATGTGGTTTTAAGCCATGAAAGTACGTTTGAATAAGAGGTAGCAATAATTTCTCAACGTAGTTAAGGACATTTCTGTCATATGGTATTGGAAGTTATTAAAAGCACTCAGGCTAAACAGTTCATCAGCACGTGATGAATGGTAGCTTGTTAAAACATACTGGATACCTTTAAGTAGGCAGAAATGCTTCATAGTGGGTAAGGAGAGAGGTGAACAGAACTGAGATTACCAGCAGCAAGGCAGTCATAGGTGAACAGACTTTCATAGCATCAGCCAGGTTAGTTTATATGGAGGGGAAATGACAATGTGAATTCAAAGAAAAATCTTGAAGTAGCTTTCATAACAGACTGCAACAGACCTTAAGGAAAGGGAGATTGTTTAAGGAAAGGGAGATTGTAGTGGTAGATTCCAAATTATATATAAGCATTTGTGTCTCAAAGACATACTTAGCTGGCTGTTTGTGTATTCATTTTTGCTGTGTTGCCCATGGAAAGTTAAACTAAATTGAAAGCTTTGATAGGATTTCATGTTGTTTCAAGTTGTTGCAAAAATCCTTAATATGATGGCACTTTATAACATGTTAATGCTTTCCTATCCCACTCACCCTAAAATACAGATTCTAGCACAGTGAACCCCAGTGGTTTATTCCTACATCTATAAATTAAGGAATTTTTTTTAATTATTTTTATTTATTTTTTTTCCTCATAAGGTGAACTCTGGTGAAAAGTGAACAATTATGTAGTCTTGGTTGAGGCCCCAATAATCCACACAAGTGTTGAACAGCTTGTAGGAACAAAATTTCAGTTGTCCCAGGAAACCATATAATTCAAGCAGTTGAAAGAAACTGTAGCTGCTCCATTGCTGGCATGTTAAAGTTACTTTGCTTGAAAGAATGTTTACCATTTAAAGGGTAGACTGTTTGCAAACATACCTATTTCCTAGTTTATGCATTTTATAAACAGTTGCCACTCCTCCTTCAGACATTCTTTGAGCTTCAAGGCACTTAATATGGCTGCAAAATCTCACAGTATATTTGTCCTTGCCTGGTTTTTGAAACAGAAAATGGAAGACAAAATGACACCAAAGCATGTGTGTAGTATCATTACAAAAAAGTCACTGTAGAGTGAGGAATAGAAAAATTGCATTTGAGTTTATACTTTCCATTATATGTGTGTATATATATCCAAATTTGTATATGCATGTCTGTTTGTACAGGTGTTGACTGAAAACGTTCAGTTTATAGTCATCCAAAGAGAGGAAATGACAAGGCTGTGGAAGAAGATACTATCAAATCAAAACCAAAAAGGATTGCATTAATACTAAAGACCATTTTGTAACTAAAGAGTCTACCTAACTTGTTGGTTGTATGTAGTTATATAGTTCTTTAACTTACAAAATCTATACTTTGAACAATGTTATGAATTAATCTAAAACAATTGCCTTTTTTTTTTTTTTTTTTGTGTGTTCTAGGTAAGAGAATATCAGGTTTCTCACTATAATCAACTACATCAGACTACATCAAGGTAACAGATTTCAGGTATCTGAAGCCTATGATGGCACTGTAATTGTGTGTGCGTGTATGTGGACATCAAATTCTCTTGCATATGAAAAAATGTCTGAATCAATAATAGATAAAATTTCCAAAGGAAAAGTAGCCATCCTTAGCACCCTTGAAAATCCAATAGAAGGAACTATGTTCTGTGTTACTGTCTCGTTATGAGGTTACGTTCTACTTCTGTGAAAAATATGTTACTGTCACACTGGATGTATTTTGTGTGTCTGTATGTTTGCAGAGTAAGATTAAGGCAATAATATGGTCATTTCATAAAGTGATTTAAAAAAGAAAGAAAAGAAGGAAAAAACAGTTTGAAGAAAATAGTTTAAAAGTATGGAATTGCATAGGTAGTTCACAATATTAACATAGAAACTAGAAAGATTCTGAAATATCAGTGTGCCTGAAGGATACATCATACTAATTTCTGCTTGTTACATAGTTTATAAAGGGCAACATTAACTAAAAAGTCACACTGGCACTGGCATAGCTTGCCATGCTGTGTAGACTAATGTGTTCAAGCATCCCAAATACTTATATTACGAGAAGTTCTAATCTGCTAAGTGTAAAAAAAAAAAAAAAAAAAAAAAAAAAAAAGTTTAAAAAAAAATTATGAAATTTTTTTTTTTGTTTTTTAATTTTTTTTGTGCTAAAAAAAGGTCTTCATCCAGCTTGGTTTTATATTCCTTTATTAGAAGTTAATGCAGAATATGGAAAACTTTTTGTTTTGTTTTCCTTTTACTTCCTTGGTGTTAGTCAAGATTTATGGATATGCACCTCTAAAGAGTCTTGTATTTTGAATAGACAACTGAACCTCATTTATCAACCTGATGGTTGAAGTAAAATGCAATGGATTGCTTGTGGTTAAGCAGTCAGCAGTGGTTTCAACCAAGATTTAGTACTAGAATGTTTGTCACCTATAGCTTTCTCCTATTTTCCTGGAAGATTTAATTAAAACTGATATGTATTTTTCACCTCACAAATAATCTGTAGTTTTGCAGTCCTTGATAATGGTAGTTTTTCAGCAAGAGTAGTGTGTAGCATCTTAAAAACAATCAGAACATTTGTAGAAGTCTTTCCTTGATTGATTGTATTCCATCTTTAAAATACAAGTTTAAAAAGAATGGTAGTGCTGGTGTATCTTTGATAATGTTGCATTCACATTTCAGCAACTGAGATTTTTTTGTTGCCAGTATCTGGAATACTGGAACACATAAATATTGGGATACATAAAATCCTACAACTACACAAAGGCAGGTAAAGAGCATAAATCCTTTACTGCTGTACAGAATGCTGCAATGGCTTTTCAAAGGTAAGGTTTGGTGAGATGTCCAGAGATTTCAAGATTGCTTAGCTAAAGGAGAAATCATCCAGACTTCTTTCATGATTAACACTGGGATGGGTGTGTCTTTTATTGTTCAGCTGCATTTTCAATGCTTTGTCAGTGACATTAGATCAGCATAAGATTGATAGTTATTTGATATAGCAACATCTGCTGTTCTGCAATGTATGTCCAGCAGATGCTCTTCCCTTAAATGTAATAAGCTATTTGTTTTAATCTTGGAGCATGTTACCTGTAGTAGATGAATGGTAGTAAGGTTGTGCTGCAGGTTTTGAAACCACAGATTGTGCATCTCTGGTCAAATTGATATCTAGAAATCTGCAAAATGTGCAGAACATCATTAAGTTTAATAAGGATAGCAGCTGGAACAGTTTCTCCTTTATTCCACAAACTGACATACAGGATTCTACTGAGTGTGTGGCAATTTGTGCTTTTTCTTTTTTCTTTAGCATTACTTTCCCTTTTTCTCTGTAACATTTCTCCCTGCCCCCAGTAGCCATCTTTTCTTGGGGGGGGGGGGGGGGGAGCGTCCGCCCAAAATTTTGGGAATGGTTTTTTTCTGGTCAAACTTATTGAAAAGTGACATAGAAAAAGGGGCGCGCGAAGAAATTTGT
>JANIJG010000321.1:0-17360 GCA_024611175.1 Megaceryle torquata | reverse complement strand
GAGAGGAGAGGAGAGGAGAGGAGAGGAGAGGAGAGGAGAGGGGAGGGGAGGGGAGGAGAGGGGAGGGAGAGGGAGAGGAAGAAGAAGAGAGAAGAAGAAGAGAGAAGAAGAAGAGAGAAGAAGAAGAAGAGAGAAGAAGAGAGAGAAGAAGAGAACGTGCTTCTCTCCTTCCTGGCCTCGGCACGTTGCCCTTTCTCAGGAACCATCCAGATTGTTTCCATTAGGAGAAGCTGAGGATCCAAGTATTTGTCAATGGCCAGGAGAAGATTTGCTGATCATTGAATGTTGAGCGAGGTGCTTGGTGTGTAACCACCCTTTTATGGTAAAATTAGGGATAAACGCTCAGTGGATTTGCATTTGAAGTTGATTGATACGTGGCATTAATGCAGGCGTAGATAATTTTGTATTTTGAGATTGCTGAGCAAGGAATAATTTTTATTTTGGGTCAAAGATAAGGGCATTGCATGGAGATGAAATATGCAGGGGTTTGATCTGTGTCACAGGCGGCACGTTTCTCTTTGCTGGGTAAGGTGATGGCAGGTCCCCATTAGCCATTCCTGCCCTTGCTTTTAAGTGCTTTGGGTCCATGCCCGATGGAAGGAATAATCCCCCACTGTCGCTTAATGCCAGGACATGGTTCCAACTTTTTGAGCTTTGGAGTTTCCCGTTATTAAAAAAAAAAAAAAAAAAAAGAAAGGAAAAAAAAAAAGAAAATAAATAAAAGAAACCTCTCTGTTATTGTATTTATTTGTTTTTGTGCTGGCAGAAGCTGGTGGCACTGCAAGACATTAACTAAATAGAGCGATGCGGCTTGATCGGTACGGGAGAGGTGTGGGCAGAGCATTGCCAAGCCGGAGATGCTTTTCAAACCCACCTCTGGCAGCTTGGTCTGAAGCTATTGGCAGCAGCTCGGCTCTCCCAGCTGCTCGGTGTGGTCCCTGCCCTTGTGCCAGCCCTTGTGACATATCCCAGGTCACATGGCACAGCCAGTGTCGCACTGGGAAGTGCACAGGGCTGTTGGCTCCCTCACGTTCCTCGACCCCACTGAGTCGTTGCTGAATGCAATCAGGATTTCCTGATGCTGGAGCCTGGGGTAGGTCCACCTCAAAGAGAACACGTTCCCTTTGCAGTAAGGACATGGGCTCAACCTCCTGCAGACTCGCTGGTGGAGGAGAGGGGCTCCCCTTTGAGTCCCAAAGCCACAAAGGCCAAGGAGCTGGGGGCTGCTTTGCTAAATGCATTACCACAGGGCACCTCTGGACATGAGAGGCCACCCATCCACCCAGCCATCCATCTAGAGGAGAGGGGCTTCCAGCTGGAGCACGGGGGCTGTTTCAGCAAGGGCACGCAGTGGAAGCAATGCCATTGGTGAGGTGAAGGGAGCTCTAATGAGAAGGAACGGCGCAGACATTAATTAGGCAGGCAGCACGATCCTCAGGTGCAGATAGCTCAGCAAAAGCACTGGGCCATTAGCATGCAGGAGATGGCAAACGAGCGTGGCCCAGAGATACGAAGTGAACCCTGCGGTGTCCCTCCTTACCACTTTGGTTGGGTCCCAGGGCCCCCGTAGCTGGCAGGGCACTGGCTGGGGGGAGGGGGGAGGGGGCTGCGTGGGAAACCCCCTCCTCCTCTGCCAAAGCAGGTGGTAGGAGGAAAAGAAGGAAAGGGAAGGAGGATGGAGAAGAGCTGAGGAGCAAAATAAGCTGTGCTATAAAACGCCCCGAGCAGTCACTTGTGCTTGAGGCCATCCCTGCTGTGTGGCCAAGTGGCTTTTTCCAGGCCTGGCAGGAGAAGCCTGGAGGGGTGGGGAGGGGAATGGGGGCAAGGGATGGAGGGGGATGGCCCCGGCCGAGCCAACATGTATTTGAACCTCAATAGGTTTCAGAGGCTGTGGTGTGTTTCAGGGATGAAAGCTGCCCTGGGGCCCCTCACAGCGAGCAGCAGTGCTGCAAGTAAGCTACGGGCACTGCGTTTGTCTGGCTGGTGACTTTCTTGTTACGCTGGAAATGGTATTAAAAAGAGAGAAAAGGGAAAAAAAAAAAAGGCAAAACCTACAACAACAAAAAATATAGCACCAGCCCCCTCTCCGCCCCTCATCTCCACCACCCTACAACAACCAAGAAAGGCAAGATCTTTCACAAGCCCGGAAGATGTCACCATAGAAACAGAAATCAGACCCACTCCAAGGATCCTGCCGCCTGGGAAGGCGATAAAATGTTTTCTATCGATTGCTGTCGGGAAAGTCACTGCTGATAAGCCATCCGAGGAGAAATGGAGCGGGGACGCAGGGACGTGGGAGCTCTTCAAATGAGCCTCCAGATGGTCCCCTGAGCTGCCCCTGCACAGCAGTCAGGGGGCCAGGGACCCCAGGCTGGCTCGGGGTGGCCACTCTGCCCCAGGCTGGTGCAGGAGAGGAGGTGTGAGTGTTCCCCTCCTTCAGTGTGGCAATGTGTGCACACCCTGGCTGTTCTAAGCATGAAGCGGAGAGCCCACTGCCTGCTTTCCTTCCCATTTGCTTTCACAGCAGAGCAGCAGTTCCTGGCCAAAACGCACCATGTCAGGGCCACTGAAATTTCCTTTGGCTCCTGGCGTGGCATCGCCGGAGTTCGGCATCCTTTTGCCAGTGGCAGAGATAAACCCCGTGGTGCCCGCCAGCCTGGTGCCCTCACAGGACTCAGGGTCCCCAGTCCCCATTTGGGAGCATCCCTGCGGCTGCGGTGCCGGCGGGATCTTGCCGGTGGTTCTTCCCGGGGTGCTGCGCAGTGCCACGGCCCGGCTCGCGCGCCCTTTGAAGAGATGGAAAATCCTATTATCTGCTCATTCTTCTCGCAGTGTGAAGCCTCAGAGCATTCAGCAGCAGCCAAGTGTGGTCTGCTGCCCGCAGCCCCATGCTGCCTCCACTCCCACCCGCGCGGGAAGATCCCCATGGATGGGCATCACCTTCGCATCCCGCATTCCATGCTGGAGCTCGGGGACACGGCGCTCCCCGCAATACCATTGGCAGCACCCAGCAGTGGGGTGCAAAGGATGGGTATGCAGGCAAGCAGAGTGGGGGGGCTGTGGGCTGATCCCTCCCCTCTCCATGGGGAGCAGAGGTTGCTGCTTGCAGCCTGCAAAACCTTGTGTCATTAGGGCCAGGAAAAGGTGGTAACCCATCTTGCGTGCTCCATCCCAGCGGCATCTTTCCCGACAATAATTGGCAGCAATAAAAGAGGCAGTTAATCCAGGTCGGTGTGAGACACAGGCACACTGATGTCTGTGGTGAAAGGCACCCTGGCAAGGAGGAGCTGGGGAAGAATATGCTCCTGGGCACAATTTGCAGCCCTGGAGAGCTGGTTGGATGCCACGGGGAGCATTTGCTGGGGATTTTGTTAATGATGCAAGCACAGCCTTCCCAGCTTGGCCTGTGCTAAAGCCCTGGCTCACACGAGCTGAGGCTGTTTGGCTTGAACTTAGACCAGCTGCTTTCTGCTGGCTGGTGGGTTTTTGTCATGTTACTGGGTGGCTCCATGTGGGAGAGGAACAAAGGGGCAGTTAGTGGGTGATTTCACCCTGGGGGGTATTTTTTGACAGAGGAAAGAAGGGTTAAACATTGTTACTCAGTTATTTTAGGATGGCAGCACTGAAGGGACCACAAGAGGATTTCTCTGCACATGGGAAGATGGGATTTAATCAATATTGACAAGAGCCATCCACCAAAACAGGCTCTTCACTAATGAAAGACAGACCTGGTGACTCCCCAGGGAAGAATGGCTTTGGGAAAGAGGGGAAGGAGGCACTGGGAAAGCCAAGAGTCCCTCTGCCATGGTTCTTATGAAATCAGGCTCTGCATTTGGGGTCGATTTTCCCAGCATGGAAAGGTTTCAGCTTGTTTGTCTTCTTGGTGCAGGATGTCCTGCCCAGGCACCTGGGTCCATGTCCCCCCCCCGCCGGACCCACGTCCAGGCACCAGGCAGAGGCTGGGATGTGTGTGATGACAGCAAAGCCAGGCCAAGACCGATGGCATGGGTGACAGCTTGGGCTATGGCTGGGGGGCCCTGCACACTGAAGTCTCCTTCTGCGAGCAGCGACGTTTCCATCTGAGCCATGTAATCTGCTGGGCTTTCTAGCACCCGTTTAACTGAAACACCCACCCAGGCGGTGGGAGAAGAATGGTTTTGTCAGAGTTTTATATTTTCCCCTCTATCCTTGTAATTGAAAGCAGAAAATAGCCAAGACACCTCTGAGACCAGCCCCTTCTGACAACATAGCACATGGAGAAGAAACCTAATTTCTGCAGTTGGCGGCTGGTATTTCCCAGTCGCTGTCGGCTCTGTGCCCTGGAGCCGAGCTGAGCTCGCTACTGCACAGTGCTGGGGGCTGCCCAAAACCCTGTAGGCACATCCTGGGGCTCGGGCATTGCCCAGAGGCAGCTGGGGATGCTGGACCAGGACCTGCCTGACACTTTCCCTGGGCACGCAGGGGACTATCACCAGGCTGAGCCATGGGCAGTTGGCAGGTGTGACCTTGCAGGCATACTGGTACCTGCAGCTGCCTCCAGAATCACTAGGCTGCACATGTTGGGCTGTAAGATTGACTCCAAGGTTTAGAGTTTGACAGAAAGTCCAGCCTTTTGCCCACTCTGTGTCCCCAAATTCCTGGAAAGCCATGGAAGACATCAGGCCCAGCATGGTGCAGGGCAGTGGCCCATCCCCGCTGTGGGGAGGGGTTGGCTTCATTTGCTGGGCACATTTTTTTCCCTTTTAAAAGGCACCATCGCATCCCCCAGCCTTCTGGTGCAGCCACAGGGCTGCTCCCAGAGCTGGGGGGCTGAGCAGGATGCAATTGGAAAGAAGGAAAATTTTGATCCCCCGCCAAGCCCACGCAATCCCGTCCAAGTTCACACTGGCAGATAATGAGCTTTAATGAGCAGGCCATGCTAATTGGTAAGTGATCCCAGAACCGTCTGTGGCAGAGGCGCGGGAAGAGCAGCCACAGCTCTGGGTGAGGAGAGGGTCAGGGCTGTGCAGCCCACGGTGTTCCAGAGGACAGGAGCTGCTGGAGCCAGGGATGCCCTGAGCAGGGGCTGGGGCTGCCTGCACCAAGGGCTCTGCCTGCCCAGCACGGGGTGCTGCCTGCAAGCAGGACCATGAATGGGGTTCACAAGCAAGACCATGATCAGGGCTTGCAAGATCTCTTCCTTGGTGCCCAGCTTGTCTTTGCAAACATCACCAGGGTGAGATGCGTAGGCAAAAACACCCACGGGAATAACAATGCTTCCCGGTTCGAGCTCTTTAGTGGGGTAGAAGCAGGGTGCAGGGAGCTGGGGGCTTTTGCACCACAGGGTGATGAGCAGCCAGTTGGCACCATCAGCCCTTGAACCTGGAGCAGGGCGGGGTGAACCCAGGTGGCCATCCCGAGCAGGCAGACGTATGGCATTTGCAAGGCAGCCCTAATCGGAGAGCACTGTAAATTTCCCTCTCAAATGGAGTGGAAAAATGCTATTAAGCTAATATAACATTACGGGGGAAGGACGTTCTGCCGCCACAGTCTCCAGGGAATTGGGTTGTAATGAGGGGAAGGAGCAGGAGATGATAGCAGCTGGCATGCTCAGGGCAGTGGGAGCACAAACCAGCTCAGGACCACAACAGTCTGGCTTTGCTGTGCCCTGCCTCAGCTTCCCCATGCGGCTCTGCTCCAGCAGCCCAGAGACCCTGGGAGTTGGATGAAGGGCTTATTTGCCATCGATGCACTGTCTGAGGAAACTGAGTCACGGGAGAGCTTGCCAGAGTCACCCAGGAGATCAAGGCCAGCAGCAGGATATTGCCTCCCCTGGGTGTTTGGTGCCATACTCCCTAGGGAAAAGGTGTATGAGGCACCTTGCTTAAATAGTCCAGGAGAGCAGCTGGACCTGGAGGTCACCCAAGCTCTAGGATTTGGGGTGCCTGTGCCAGCTGTCGAGCAGGAGCCGGGGCGCAGCATAATCAAGGAGCTGGTGGATGTTACCGCTGGGGGCTCGCCTTGATTGACACTGGAAAGCACAATGATGGCTGATGCTGGCAGTGCCCAGGGAGGGGAGAAGGTGCCCATCAGCTTCTCCAGGGCTTAGGGCTGGCAGGGATCATGCAGCAGTGAAGGTAGCGGGGTGAGGTCTGCCAGCACCCCAAGGGACAGGGCAGGGGTCTGGGGGAGGATCTCCATCATCTCCTGCTAATCCCCATCATCATCTGCTAGTGCAGGACCATCATCAGATGGGACCACCCGCACCCAAGGCAGGCTGGGCTCTGCCCGGGGGGAGCTCAGGCACCCCGAGGGTGTAAGCAGGAGCCCGGGGACGCCCGAAGGAGCAGAGGGGTGGCCTGTCCCCAACTGCAGCCGCTCTGCCAGGTCCCTGCAGCAGCCGTGCTCCATTTTTAACACTAAGTGGCAGCCTCTGCCCGGCTTTGGGGCAGCGGGGCCTGGGCAGCAGCATCCTCGGGGGGGGCTGCAGCATCCTCTGGGTCCCAGGACTCCCAGCCTGGTGGACACCTGCCTGGCGTGCAAACCACCCTGGAGATCCTGCCCAGGGGATTTCCTCACCCACACAGCCATGGGTGTCAGGCTGAGCCCTGCTCAGGGTCACATCGGGTCAACGCTGCCTGCTAGGAGGGAGATAAGAAGCAGAGTTGGCAGCTGTTGGTACCATCTGCCGAATTAGAATCACAATGCACTAAACAAATAGCGTCTTGGGATAAAAACGTGCTGCTTAAGGCGAGGAGGTATTTCTGCTGCAGGTATTGCTATGACCTGGTAACCCACTGTGGGGATTTGCAGTGCTGTAGAGAAGCACAGGGATGTAAAGGAGTCCTGGGAGTTGTATCCTGCCCGTGTGTCCGTGCCGATGGAAGAACATTGGGTCTTGTGCTGGAGAAAGTGCTGATGCTCTGGGGAAAGGCTGCTCTGGATTTTCTGCAGCACAGAATGAGGGGAAAATAAAAATAAATCAGATCACCATTGTGGAGGTTTTGGCAGAAGTCACCAGTTCAGCCCAGCATGAGGGATCAAAGAGATGGGCAGTGTGACTGGAGCAGCCCCTGCTCCCTCCCAGGTGCTGCCCTTGGCATGATACCAAATTTTATCCTTGGGAATCGCACCCAGCTTACCAAGATATTCCTGTGCCAAGCAGAAGACCTCGCTCCCACACTTTGCTGCTGCAGGTCCCCCAGCCAGTCCTGAACAAAAAGCTGCATGGGATGTCAAGGTGTCCCCAGCCCTGGTCTACCACAGCATGCGCAGGTAATACATGCACAGACCATATAAAATAGACAGAGCATGTTATATTATATATGCACCTCAACACTGTAGTCTTCTAGAGGGATAAATGCATCCTGTAGGGCTGCAAACAGCTTTTCACCTGGGCTGGGGACAGGTAGGGCTGATGGTCAGCTGATGACATTGTGGCTTTTGCCAACACACAGGTCCCAGCCAGCCCAGCTCTCCAGAGCCAGCGTCGCCGCTTTGCAGCTGCAAACGCCGATAAAACCCAGCCCGGCTCGCTGGCCACCAGCTCACACGTGTGTAAGCCCCTGGGTGCTGATGTTTTGTCACAGCTAAGCGCTCACGCCGGCTTTAACACGGCCGAGTCGCCTGGCACTCATTCCACTCCACATTTATCCCTTCCAATTTTGGAGCAACCAGCCACTCACAACCATTTGCTCTACTGCAAACAGCCTGGGGCTGAGCTCAGTGCTGCTCACACCACCCTGCACCCCCCATGCTCAGGAAGGCTGCAGATCCTGCAAGCTGAATGAGGTACATGCTGAAACCCCCCCAAAATCCTGGAGAAACCAGTCCTGGCAGGTCTCCAGGGAGATCTCTTCTCTCTGGTAGCCAGTGATAGCACTTGTGGGAATGGTTCAAAGCTACACCAGAGGGGGTTAGACTGGACATTAGGAAGCATTTCTTTATTGAGAGGCTGGTCACGCACTGGCACAGGCTTCCTGGAGAGGTGGTCGATGCCCCAAGCCCATCAGTATTTAAGAGGCATTTGGACAATGCCCATAATAACATGCTTGAATTTTAGTCAGCCCTAAAATGGTCAGGCAGTGGAACTAGGTGGTCATGGTAGGGCCCTTCCAGCTGAAAGCATTCTATTCCATTCTTCTCTTCTCTTCTCTTCTCTTCTCTTCTCTTCTCTTCTCTTCTCTTCTCTTCTCTTCTCTTCTCCTTTCTCCCATTCTTATTCTATTCTATTCCATTCAACATTTTGAAACTCATCCTCACAGCCACCTCAACCCCCCTTCGGCTCTACACATCTCCCTCATCCCTACGCCTGAGCTCAGGCTGCTGAGTTATTTCCATCGCCACTGGACAATTTGTGGCCGCCTGCCACCACTCAGAGGACAGGGATGCTCAGATGAACCATCCAGCCTCTCCCCCCACTCCCTGGTGTAAATCAGCACCAATGCAAGTGATTTCAGCGGGGCTGATTTACGCCATCAGAAGGACGCTCCCAAGTAGGGCCATGATTTAGCAATCCCATTAGGACCTTGCCACTTCTGCAGAAGAGGCGCAGCAGGTCGGTTTGTCTTCTCTTCCCGGCGAGCGAGATGCAGTGATGAGCAGTGACGGTGCCGGCAGCCGGCCGTGCTGCTGTTCCCTGTCTGACTCCGGCAGGATTGGTGCTCCGAGAGCACGGCTTCATCCTGGGAAGGTAAAACCTCCCCTGTGATTTATAGCAGGCAGGAGAAGCCAGTCCCATCTGCTACCCCAGGCACCTTCTCTCTCTCTCGTTTTTTTTTTTTATTAAAGCATGAAAGCTAAGTGTGAGAAACAACAGAGCTGCAGGAGAAGTGTCTTTAATGGGCATGGTTCTTGGGGAGGGAAAAGCTGCAAGGCAGCAGGAGTCGAATTTACCTCCATAGGAGCCCTGGAGAAGATGAACATCATTTTGCAAAAGGGAGGGTGAGAAGACAAGGCAAAAAAGTCACCCAGAAAAAAATTAAATCTCCCCTTAGTGCTCCCTCATCCTCCTTTCCTGCCCCTTCCTCTGGTCCCTGCACACACTGAAGGTGTTTTACCCTATATGATGCTCTGCAGCCGGTGCTTGTGTGCACAAGTAGAGCATGGCCCTGCAAATCACCCCTCAGCCAGGCTAACAAATGACTAAACAACTGCAAAGGCTCTTTGCAGCATCTCTTTTTTTTATTATTTATTTATTTTTCCCAACAGATTTAGCAGCAGACCGGCTTTTACGGTGCCACTCTCCCTTCAGTGGCTTTAACCAGCCTCCATCATGTAACCACCCCCTCAAGAAAAAAAAAAAAAAGAGGAAAGCCATTAAAAACCAGACCATTTCAGAGCAAACAGCACCCACATACAAAATGGTTCCTCAAGGGTTTCTCCTGCCTTCCGTGCTCGGATTTAAAGGCCAAGCAATTAGCGCAGCAAGCTGGGGAAGCACTTACAGGAGTGCTCGGGTAGGAGGCTTGCTGCTATTTTGGGGTGCTGAGGCCAGGAGCAGGAGCTGAGCAGCCAGTGCTCAGCTCAGTGTGGGGGGCACGGGGAGGTTTATTGGTCCCACTGGTGGGAAGGGGTGGTAGAAGATGAGGAAAACCTCTCTGGAGGAGGCAACTGGGGGAGATGAGTGTGGGCTGCAGTTCCTGGGCTGGATGCTGAGTGTCTGGGTTGAAGGAGCACCTGGAAAATGACCTGATGTAGGGTGGGCCAAGAAGATAACACCAGCCCACCGAGTAGAAGGGTGTTAAACTTCCCACCAGTAAAAACCATCTCACTTGGCTCGGCCAGATTTCTACCCATGCCTGGTTCGTCTCAGTGGTGGCCTCAGCACTGTGGGCTTCTCCATCTGTTTTGAGGGGAAGGCTCCTGCTGCATCACCCCAGCAACCAGGAGGGTCTGGCCACTGTTTGAGGTTTAGGTTGGAGCTGAGGAACAATTTCTTCCCCAAAAGGTTGACAAGATGTGGCCCAGGCTGCCCAGGGCAGTGGTGGAGTCCCCGTGATCCCTGGAGAGGTTTCAAAGCTATGGAGATGTGTTCCTGAGGGACATGGGTTAGTGGTGTCCTGGCAGCATTTGGTTAATGGTTTGACTTGACCTGAAAAGTCTCTACCAACCAGAATGAATCTATGATTCTAAGCACAGCCTCTCCCATCTCACTTGAGCACCCCCAAAGGCTGGTTTACTTCCTCGTGGCACCATTGCACCTCTTGTACATCTTCCCTTGCCTTTTGTCAGCAGCACCACCAGGATGCTCCATCCTCATCCCTGGATGTGGGGGACCCACAGAGCCACTCCATCCCCAATACACTGCTCACCTTGAAGCTGAAGAAGAGCTTCTCAGGGGTAGCTGATGGGAGAAAAGGAGGTTTTAACCCCAGGCTGCAGGGAAAAAGGCTTTCCCATGGAAGTGTTAATTGAGATTAATTGAGCCACGAGGAAATCATTTGCATTCACCAAATCAATCACCTCCTGCTCATCACCCTGGGTGCATTTTGCTCACAAGCCTCTATTCAACCCGGGCACGTGGCTGGCATTGAGCTTTCCTGGTGTGACACCCCAAAACACACTCCTGTTTCCCTTCCCGGTGGTTTTCACCCATTTCCCCTGGCCCAAAGACACCCAAGACCTTTGCCAGGCAAGATGTGTCTCTTCCTGGGTGGAGAAGTTTTCTTTCCCAGCCCTTTCCACATCTTCTGCCCTCTGCGTCTCATGGCTTTGGGGTCCCCCTCACCCCCTTATCCCCATTCCCCAGGGAGAGCCACCCTGGCTTAGACTGGTGGCACTGCAGGAGCCCTGCCCAGTGCCAGGGTGGCCATGGAAGCCTGTGCCACAGTGGTACCCACCCAGCGCTCTCTTCCTGGGGTGATTTAATGACATTTCAGTTCTTTTTTGCAGCTTGTTGTAACAGATGTCCTTGGGCTGGGTTTTCTTGGTGCTTAAACACATAATATATGTCCCGGAGCGATGCCGTGCCAGCAGCCACAGCCTTGGGGAGCCAGGGACGCGCCGTCCCTGTGGGGAAACTCCCTGAAAAGTCAAGGCCAGGCTGGCACCACGTCCAATATGCTCAGAGGAGGCTGGATTTACTTCTGACCATAATAATCCTGTAACGCCACAGCCTTGACGTGTGCCCTTGGTCTCATCCCTCATTCCTGGTTCTCCCCAGAGATGATGATGCTGTTGGGGACCGTGGGTGAAAATATAAGTGTGATGAAGGGATGGAGCATGAGGCTGCTGACCCCACGCTGTGTCCCTGGCAAGGCTGGGAGCTGCAGACGTGTAACGCTGCTTCTCCCTCGCCATCTCTAGGATTCGCTTAACAGCACGGGGAAATAACAGGATGAAAAATTCGCTCCCCTCCAAGCACTAAAAGCCAAGTTTCAAGGTTAATTGTCTGCCCTGTAGGAATAGCTTTTGCACGCGGCGAGGGGCTTAATTAGTGTCATTTTAGCCAAGCAGAGAGAGCGTGCCCTGAACCCGTGCCTCATGCCCCCGAGCCTATTTTCCTCTTGACGCGCCGGGCAGAGAGGTGATAGATTGCAGGCGGCTTCCCTCCACCATCACCCGGCAGGGATGGTTTTGGGGCTGATCATGAAACCCCGAGATGCTCCTTGGCAGCTGCTGAGCTGCTGTGGCCTCCTGCCCCTTCTTTGCACCCGCTGACCTCCTGGGTCCTGCGCCCGGGGGTCTGCGCCTGGTACTTCGTGAGCCTGCTTGGGTTGTCCTGACGTGCTGCAAGCTGATGGAGCAAGGGGAGAGCCTTGGGAGTTGATCACGTGGGGAAATATCCAACCTGGGGGGACAAAAGGCAGCATTTAAGGGAAGCCAGAGCAGGTTTGCAATGGGTGCAGCATAGCTCAGAGTTCTGCTCAGAGGTGATGCCCAGCAGCCCGTGCAGGGCCAGGTGCCTTCTGGCACCAAGGAAGGAGAAGAGGTAACTGCTCTGAGCCCTGCCCTGGAAACCAGGGCCAATGCCAGCAGCAGAGTCTCTGGTGGTAGAAGGGCAGCCTGTCCATGGGGGCCATCCAGAGCTTTTCCAGACAGGGTAGCTGCTTCCCATCACAACATCCTTAACAGCAGGGGAGGAAGCAGGTCCCTGGGTGACCCCATAGAGGGTCCTTGAGCTCAGCTGCCCCCAGGCCCAGTTTCTCATCACCTGGCATCCATCCTCACTGGGCTCCAGCTCACAGAGCCCATGGGGACAGCCATGATCTCCTGCGCAATCCAGGCCAGGAGGGTCCCCTGGATGCCTGCCCGTCTGGGCTGGAGCAGACCTTGGAGAGGAGCAGCCTCTTGGGATTTAAAGTTTTCCCCATCCTGAAGAATTCACACCAGCCCTTGCTAAACCCATCTGCTGGCAAAGCCTCCTTATTCCCACTCCTGCTGAGCTTCCAGATGGGCTGTCCTGCTCTCACCCCTGCCATTCCCACATTCCATGCCCTGCCATGGGGCTGCAGCTGGTGGGTGCTGAGTCCACTCTGTGCTCCCAGCTCCACTCCAGCCTCTCCTCCTCCCGCCTTTGCCCTTTGGATTCAGTTTCTTCCCCCCAGCAGTCGATGTCCAAACAGGGTCCCAAGGGCTCCCCACCAGCATCAACAAACCACAGCTGAAAACATCCGTCCCGACAGCTCAGGCTGGCACGGAGCCTCTGCACCCCTGCCCGGGCAGTGACCCACGGCCCAGCCGGTTGCCCTTTTTACGGGGATCTGCAAAGAAAAGCCCAGTTCTTGACAAGTGGGTGATGCTGCAGGCAGGCACTCTGGCAAAGGGGATGTCTGGGTTTCGGTGCTTCCAGGCAGTTTCTGGCTTTCTCCAGGCGTGGGAAGGAGGAGGGATGTGTAGAGGAAAGAGCAGGAAAAGCATCTTTTCTTTAGCAGTAAGGAGATTAAATGCTCTAAACCTGAAACAAGGTAAACGATTAAACACCTTAAACAAGACTTCGGTTTAGGTGAGGAAACCCCAGACCTTTTGTTTCAGGCCCTGTTTTCTACAACGCAAAGCTCGGTTTGTGCTCGGTGTTTTTCATCTTGCTGAAAAAGTGAAGGAAGAGAATTTAAAAGTTGGCTCCAGCAGCTTCTTTTTGCTGAAATGACTCGAATCAGCACCCGGTAACACCCCCAGCTCCCAGTCTGCCAATGGGGAGAGTTGTGGCACCTGGGTGCATGGTTTGGGGGTGTTCAAAGGCCAAGGCACGAACCTCCCCCTGCTCCGCGGCTGGCAGGGAGGTGGTTGCTGGGGCAGCTGGTGCTCACAGCTCGCCCTCCCCTCCCGCAGCTTCAGGCTCATGGAGCTGAGGAGTGATGTATTTGTAATTCGTTTAGGGGAATTAAGCTCGTCTGTGTCTGACTACTCACATTGCCTCCACTTTCATTAATTTCTGAGCCGCTTGCCTGGTTTCCTTTGGCTCTGGCAGGGATTTGGCATCGCAGGGAGACCAATTTCCTGCAAATTCAACAAATGCCGGTGGCTGGAAAGCAGCAGGAGACCCCATTAGCCCCATCCCTGTGGTGCAGGGTACTTTTGGTTGCCCACCACATCAATCCTATGGCCATCTTGTGACCAGCCACTGATTCAAGGATGGCACGGGGAGCTGGTCCTGCTTGGACCTGGCAGAGCTTCCTACCAGGCTGCAGCTGACCAGGACCGGTTCATCCCATTGGAGCAAAGTGTCTGGACAAAGGCTGGGTGGAAGTGGAGCAGAAAGCCCGTGGGATGCACAGGGAAGTAGTTGGGAAAGACTCTGCTGGGAGCCGGGGAGCTCTCTGGTCATGGGGACTTGCTCCTTTTAGGGTCCTGGGGTCCCCAGCCTTCTTTCCATCCTCCTTTTATGATGCTTCTGTGCTGCGGCTCAGAACCAGCTGCAAAAGCAGAGAGGAAAGAAGAGAAGATAAAAATAACAGCAGCAGGAATGGGTTTCAAGTAAATAACAGCAAAACATCAAAGGGGAGGGGGAGTGATGCTCTGAGGAGGTATTTATAGCCAGCTCTGAAGTTCCACGGGATAAACCTGCATGACCCCCTGGAAGCCTCTTCCCTGGTCCCCACAAGCACGTGTTTGTGCCCGAGACCTACGAGTCAGCCCTTTCCCAGGGGCTCCCCGGGGTCGTTTAAGCTTGGAGGCAAGAGCACATCCCTGCAGCTTGGAGAAACAACTCAGGGAAGGGCCAAGCAAGCTCTGAGCCCAGCTCTCTGTGGCGCTGAGCACTGGGGCAGGGTGCCTGCTGCGGGGGCCGTCATGTGCGGCACGAAGCAGCTCCACTACTGGGCTTTGCCCCCCGTTGAGTCCTCGATGAGGGTTTTTTCTGTCTCCACAGCCCCCCTGGGTGTCACATCTGAGAGCAAGGCTGATTGCATGGGAAAAGCTGGCCACCAGCGGAGCGAGGGATGAGAGATGGCCATGGAGGTGATGCTGGGTGCTGTGACTCAGCTCCCTCCATCATCCCTGCTGTGGTGAGCATCAGGCAAGCGTCTGGAGAGCTCAGCAACCAAAACCTGGCTGCTCAGCTAATGGAGACATCCTGATTACATGCCTTGTATCTCTGGCAGGGATGTTTTTGGAGGTTGGTTCAGCCCTCTGCAGCTTGCACTGTATGGGCAAAGGTGCTGGGGGTACGAAGGGTGGTTTGTAGGTGCAGGGAGGACTGGGAGGTGCAGGCAGTGTTAAGGAAAGCTGCCTGGCCTCTTTGGATGGACCCAGGAGACAATAGGGGTTGTTTCCCACCTCTGTGGGACACATGCTTGTGCCAGGGGCTGTGGTAACAGTGACCTTTTCAGCTGCCTCCTGCTTTGGGAAGCTTCAGCTCCTCTTAAGGCATCTGTCCCCATGGAAAGTACTTTGGAGGGATTTAAATGATTTGGGGGATTTAGGGCTTTGGGGGAGAGCAGATTGGCAATAAACCCTCCAGCCAGCTGTACAGAGTCAGGGCCTTTAGAAGAAGAGAAAGCCAGGGGGATTTCAACCCTCCTGGAGCCCCAAAACATCCTCCCTCCTTGCAGCCATCTCCCAGGCTTGGGTGAGCAGCCGCCACTCTGCCGGGCTGTGGTAGGAAGGGCTTCTGCACACCCTCGCTGCTGCTCTCTAATCAGACACGGGGTTTGCAATTAAGCACCACAGAGTACCCTGGGGACAGAGCCTGCTGTTTGAGCCGAGCTCAGACGAGTTCGGGGAGGGAGAGACCTGATTTCCCACTTAGCAGACAGGTCACGATCGGTGGATTCATTGATCCCAGAAAGTAAAGCCTCGGCTTCATTAGAGACATGCTGGTGATGAACGTGGCCTCGGGGAGCAGGGAAGCTGTTGTGAATCCTCCCCTAAATGTTGTCTCTGCTGGACTCAGAGCGCAGATGTCAGGAAGCTCCTCTGATAACGTGGCTTCCTTTGGAGGGAGCCTGCTCCTTCCCACATCACCCATCACATGTGCAGCTCTGTGGGGCACTGGAGCTCCCTGGAAATAGTTCAAGGATGAAAAGATGAACCTTAGTGCCGTGGTGTCTGTCCCCTCCCTCAGCACTTCTCCCCACTGATGCGTGACAAGGGCACGATGCCCTGGGTTAAAGCAATGCAAGATGGGGCTCTTGCTGGGGCAGAGCACTGAGGCGAGCCCTGGTATACCTGGAGTCACCTAGGGGGGTTTCCAGAGCCTGGAGTGTTCTTGAGAGGTGCTCACCCAAAAGCAGGGACATGGTAAGGCCTTGGACAGCTGGATGGGGTCCAGGCAGCACAGGCAGGGCTGAGAAGAGGCAGCCCCAGGCAATTAGAGCACACTGATCATAGAATCATAGGATCATAGGAAGGACAGATCCTACTCTGTCCTCTGCTGCATTTCTGATTTGCCCTCCCCAGCTCTCCCCAGAGGGAGGTTTCCTCGCTGGCTCCTGCCAAGAGTTCCTGGCAATAACTTCTCAGTGCCCTTCAATGCAGCTGCTCAAGACAGCAGATGGGGACGTGGGTTGTAGCTGTGCCAGACTGGTTGCTCTGCAAGCCTGGTTCAGGATAAGCTGGGCTTATACAAGTAGCTCCATCTACACCCAAAGTTCCCATTCCTTCCTGTAAATAGCTATTGAGATACTGGTGTAGTTACTGGGAGCACAGCGAGAACAGCTTCACCAGGGGTGAGCGCTGCCCAGGAGCCAGAGTGGGGTCCTGCACCATCCCCTTTCCCCCATCACAACTCTGCACATAACAGCACCCAGAGGCAAGAAAGCAAGGAAAGGAACTGTGAGCCTTCGGTGTGGAAATTTTGGAGGTTTTCCTGGTTCTCTCCGTGAGGAGCCACACAGGTGACATGGCTTTTAAAGAGGCTTCTGCTCCAGGGAATCAAGCAATGCTACTGGTTGAGGGCAAGGATGTGTCATCCTGCTCCTGCGGGTGATTTCTGGTTGTTAATTCTTTCAAGAAATCGTCTCCCATGGGCAAACCTGCCTGGCAGGATGCCCCAGTGCCAGCACAGGCAGCTTTCAGCAGCGACAAGCCTCCCACGCTGTGACATGGCCCCTTTGCAGGGGCTGATGTTCGACAACTGCTCTAGGGCCAGATCCTGAGCTCCTGAGCATTTGGCTCTGGTTTCTGGCTCACTCTGATACATGAGGGAACTGGAAGCAAAGCATCCTTTTCCCAGCCTGGCTTTTAGTTTGAGAGCATCTCAGGCTTTGGGAGAATTTAGGTCCCTGGAGTTGCTAGTGGTTGTTGTCTGCATCCCTGGGCAATTAAAGGGAATGCAAGGAGCAGTCAGGACATGGAAAGATGGAGAGGAGCAGCTGCCTCCCTGGATTTACAGGGATCAGCAGCCGAGCGAGTCCCCAGCATTAACTAGGGTGTAACTGGGAGCAGAGTCTGACTCACATACCATATGTTCCCAATCCACCACGTTCAATCAAGCCTAATAAAATTGATAGGGGAGCATTGAAAATCTTGCGATTAATTCTTTATGATCTGTAATAGGGGAGCTGTGTGCCAATTACTCGAGTAAATCATTCATCAGAATATAAATAGAGCTAACCTCCAGCACAAACACTAGAGGATTTCCACCAGGATTGCAGGGCTGGATTGCAGCACTGCACTGCTGGTGACAATGGCTTATCTGATGGAGGATGGAAGAGGATCTGCAGTTTGGCTGCTTCTGCCCAAGGTTTCAGTCCTGTGCTCCAGTGTTATTTGCTTCTCTCCACGCTTGCAATGCCACCCTTTACCGTGTGGTTTTGATGCTCCCTCCTTGACCTCCACGACCCATCAGTCCATACCCTTGCAGGTTTGCCAGGGTTAAATCAGGGAGCCACTTTATTTGGGGGGGGGGGGGGGGGGGGGGGGACAGGTGGGATGTGCTCTCATCCCATCTCTGCTCCTGTCCATCTCCTGAGGGCCTTTCACCCCCTGCTTTTTCTCTT
>JANIJG010000320.1:77558-101536 GCA_024611175.1 Megaceryle torquata | reverse complement strand
AGGCCTGGAGTGAAAGGATGAGGGGCAATGGTTTTAAATTAGAAAGGAGTGGATTTAGATTAGAAATAAGGAGGAAGCCCTTTACCACGAGAGTGCTGGAGCACTGGAACAGGTTGCCCAGGGAGGTGGTCAAGGCCCCATCCCTGCAGACATTCAAGGTGGGGCCTTGACAGAGCTCTGAGTAACTTGCTCTAGTTGAGCATGTCCCTGCTTTTATCAGGGGGGTTGGACTAGATGACTTCTAGAGGTCCCTTCCAACCCAGACATTTCTGTTTCTAAGTAGAAAGAAATTGACAAAAACAAGTATCTTAACAGATGTCTGAGCCTTAGTGCTGTGAATAACAACTATAAAAGACAGAATAAAATCAAAAGCTAGTTGCTTGTAGTTCAAAGCATTGGGCTGCTACAAGGAACAGGCAGCTTTCAGATATTTTCACATACTGCATTATGACAATTTTACACATCTATATGGCAAAGTGAAGTACAGAGCATAGGGCTCAGAGCAATGACCAAGTAATTTGTTATGGAAATGTATAGGTTTGTCGTTAGGTTAGCAAAAACAGACACTACATAAGAAATACCAGAAATTGAGCAAGTTATATAGTAACAGTGCAAATTCACTCCTGGAGTCTGTCTTGTTGCAAATCACACCTTCACATATAGAAATGCAGCTACATACATAAAGTATGCATCCATAAGAATGCACGGTTTTATACACATGCACCAACACAACTTGTATGCATGATGCTTATATGCATTCTCTTATCAAACAAGAAACAATATTTTGACATACTGACCTGATAGCATGGATCCCTTATTAATAATCTCAGGCAAATTAATACTCTAAGAAAATGGGCAGCTGGAGCTTGATTAACCCACTCTCTGTAAAAAAATAAAATAAAATTCAAAACATAAACGAAGTACAAAAAAAAAAAAAGTATTAAAAAACTTAAATAAAACACTTTGATTCAGGAATCAACTGACCAGAAGATTAGTGACCTACAACAGCAGTACAACATGTGACACTACAGAATTTTTAATACTATTTATATTCAGAGTAACAAATCTAAATTTAATTTCATTCTATGAACACTGCCAGCCATCACTCGTTAACACTGAACTGATGCAGTAAAGTACGTGCTTATATGTAAGCGTGAACTGACCATGCTTTGATATAAAGTGTTTGCATCAAAGCCCAAAAAGGCAAAGTCACTGAAAAACTGCATATCAAACTTCAGTGCACAAAATAAAAATATGGGTGCTACAGAACTAAAAATATCTAGACTTGAAATAATATTTTTTATTACCATAGTCATCCTGGGTTTAAAAACCTCTAGTAATATTCATAGAATCATATAAAATTTTAGGTTGGAAAAAAAACCCCCAACTTTAAAATCATCAAATCCAACCATTAACTGCCAAGCACTGCTAATCCCACCACTATACCATGTCCCTAAGCACCACATCTACATCATTTAAATACCTCCAGGGATGGTGACTCAACCATTCCCCTCAGCAGCCTGTTCCAGTCCTTGATAACCCTCTCGGGAAATAATTTTTTCCTAATATAAAATTTAAACCTTCCCCTTGATGCCATTCCTCTTGTCCTATCACTTGTTACTTGCAAAAAGAGATCAACACCCAGCTTGACTACAACCTTCTTTCAGGTAGTTGTAGTGAGCAATAAGATCTTCCCTCAGCCTCCTTTTCTCCAGGCAAAATAACCGATTCCCTCAGCTGCTCCTCATAAGACTTGTTCTCCACAGCTTCATTGCCCTTCTTTGGACATGCTCTAGCACCTGAGTGTCCTTCTTGTAGTGAGGGGCCCAAGACTGAATGCAGTATTTGAGATGCAGCCTCAACAGTGCTGTGTACAGGGGGAAAGTCACTTCCCTAGGCCTGCTGGCCACACTATTTCCTATACAAGCCAAGATGCTGTCAGCCTTCTTGGACACCAGGGCACACTGCTGGGTCATGTTCAGTTGGCTGTCGACCAATACGCCCCAGTCCTTTTCTGCCAGGCAGCTTTCCAGCCACATTTCCCCAAGCCTGCAGCATTGCACTGGGGTGGCTGTGACCCAAATGCAGGACCCTGCACTTGGCCTTGTGGAACCCAATACAGCTGGCCTTGGCCCATTGATCCAGCCTGTCCAGATCCCTCTGTAGAGTCGCTTTCTTCAAGATCAACACTGCCTCCCAACTTGGTGTTGTCTGCAAATTTACTGAGGGTGTCCTCAATCCCCTCATCCAGATCATTAATGAAGATATGAAACAGAACTGGCCCCAATACTAAGCCCTGAGGAACACCACTTGTGACCAGCTGTCAACTGGATTTAGCTCCGTTCACCGCAACTCTTAGGGCCTGGCTGTCCAAACAGTTTTTAACCCAGAGACAAGTAAGCCCATCAAAGCCATGAGCAGCCATTTTTCTTTCATGAGAATACTTTGGGAAACAATGTCAAAAGCTTTACTAAAGTCTGCATAGACAACATTCACAGGCTCTTCCTCATCCACTAAGTGGGTCACCTTGTCATAGAAGATCAGTTGTCAAGCAGGACCTGCGTCTCACTGGACCTATTAGTCCTTGGAATAATTTGTAATTTAGTTTAAGTGTTCTTGGTACAGGATTATACTTCCAAATATAACTTTCTCTTTTATAGTTCTCCATACAATTCCCCAGCACAAAACTTGGCAGAAAACACCTCTCGGATTTTCACAAAGCATCTGGGGCAGTAAACCTGCATAAAATACCAGTAAAGGAATCACTATTTCCATTGTCTGTAGAAGGTATAGATCCCCATTTTCCTGATTAAAGTAAATCCAAAATTGGACCTGTTTGCTGTGTTTTTTTGAAGTTGTTGCTTTAACTGAGAGGACAGAATCTGTAGTATCTGGGCAAGTTTCCAAGGAATGGAAGAAGTCTATGGGACGTGGCAGTTCACTTCCCTTTTTATCATTTGCAGTTAGGAACAATGCCAATAGCTAAAAATATTTTTATAAAAATAAATGTTTTACAAATAGTTACTAACAAAATCTCAGCCCTTCTATGCCAATACTTTCTCAAACTAATAATAATTTTCAGTATCATTCCATAACTCCACTTCAGAATGCCACAAAACTTTCATAGAAAGAAAACAACCGTAAACCTGTAGACAAAATCTGTAGGTCTACATTGATTCTACAAAGTTATTCTTTCAAAAAGCTTTAACTTTTGACAGAAATTTGTTTCTTTGATGGAGCAATGAATCTGTCACATTTCCAAGCAGGGACAGTAATTCTCTGAGTCTGGTTAACATTTGAGAGCCTCTTCTACTATAGTTACATTTACCATACACATTACTAGATGTCCTAGAATATGCCACTAGAATTTTTTCTGCCTACTTATTTATACTCTTTATCCAAACTACTTAAGCCAAACCGATCAGACCTTTCTTGTCAACCAAACTACCTCCAACCAGGACTTCTGCTGACAAAGTGATGTCGGTAAATGGGTGCAATTTTTTTCTCGCACCCCAACCAACACCGTTTCGCAAGCAGAAGTACATAATGCAAATCAAGGCAACATTTTGTAAGGCTCTGACACAATGCAATGGCAGTCGTTCCATGGAGAGGACATCATCACAGTCATATTAAAGAATTTTCAAAGGGAAACAAAATTACCTTTGTAACTGCCTTTACCTTTCGGGTTTTACATACCTACTAATATACGTTTGTTTTGTTAACCTTACCTGGGTGCTTTCATTCTTAACACATGAAGCTGGATTTGCTATATCATCATCATCAACAAGAAAAGAAAACAAAAACCAAAATAGGAGCTAGGTATGCCACAATGTATAAATAACACTTGGAAAGACACAAAGTTACTCTTCGATTTCTGACAAACCAAGCTGAGCTGCTGACATCTCACTGGTGGGCATGCATCACTTAAATCACTTAAAGGATTAGAAATCACTTAAATTATCTGTCTTAGACTCACTGCTATTTCGATAATCAAAGGTGAGATTCATAGTTCCCTAGTTAGTTCTGAAATAGGGTTTACACAAACTGTGTGATTTTGGAGGGCAATATTTTTTCACTGCAAATTCTAGTAGTTACACATTAATATATTTAAACTGTATAGGATTCATTCTTTAAAATTCTGTATCACTTAAGATTTTTCCATAAATGTACTTGGGCTTTGAAAATTAAAAATACAACACACTACAGTTGCATATAGTAAACGAAATCCTGGAAAACACACCTTTGTTGTTGTTGTTGTTAAAGTATCTTTTGCTACAGCCGCTATTTTATTTATTTTTAAGGTCTTGTACTTTTTCCTCACTCAAATGAGGGTATCATAAGAAAAGGTTTTCCTTTTCTAATCCTGCTATACACACAAGTACATGTTAACAGCATAAACTCATCTGAATTTCGTAAAAGCCACTGACCTTTTTGCATAAATGAATACAAATTAACTAAGTAAAATAAAAATTAAATTAGAAAAGCAAACCAAAGATTACAGACAAGCTATCAAGAAAACATAGCAGTTGTTAGAATTTTGGTCATCCAAGTCTTGTCATACACCCATGTCCTTCCTTCATCTGTCCCATTAACTTGAGCATTCTGTCTTCAAAGCCAATACAGAAATGATTGTTTGGAACTAAGATTACACAGAAATATGAAGCTAGCAGTTTCCACACAGAGATCTATTACTGAAACTTAGATAATGTATATAGCTGAAAAAATAAAAAGTTCTTGGTTATTTGCTTAAGGCAAGAAAAAGTGACCCTCCTTCTTGAACATTAGTATGTTTATTATACTGACCTGCAAGTAAGTCTGTTCTTAACTAAAGCCGTAAAGATCTCTTGAAACAGCTTACGTTTAGGATGTATGCTAAAATTTCTCTCATTCTTGTAGGTCACACTAATGAGAGGGGAAAAAAATTAAAAAATACTGAGTTGTTCATTATCTTGCCACAAGATAATTTTAGATTGCCAAAACTTAATATTTCTAAGAGAAATTAAGAAATGTCATATCAGCAGTTACTATGGAATAACTCAATTTCATACTTCCAGACATTAACAGCATGGAAGAACAGCCCGTTTCATGCATAGCTTGGGACCATTATAATAGTATAATATAAGCTTACCAAATCAAAAGAACATTACTACTTTAAATTTACTACATTAACTCTTGACAGAACACTCTGCTGAGTGGGAGAATGTGTCTGAAACTTACAAAGTCAGGAATGTTCACAGTCAGGTTTAGAAAGTATAAAATACGTAACTCATATATTGGACAGTGCATTAACATGCACGTACCAGGAAGTACAAGTATCTGTGCCTTCAACACCTCAGTAGGATTTAGATACTTAAAGACAGAGATACAGAACAGTGTCATCATATTTGCTTGCTTTTAGATTTTTTTACCTAAAGTTTTCAAGCTCAACAGCTTCTGTTGATCCTTCCCATTGACCATGGGGTTTTTTTTCATTGTTTTTGACATTTTGCCAAGTTCTTGTCACACTGATTTGACCACTTTCAAAATGGATAGCTGGAAGCTAAGGAGGAAAGTGATAGCACTCATGAGGCAAACACTGAATTTTAAGTTTTATAAGAATGTTATCAAGCAAAAGTACCCTTTCTCAAGTTCTGAGTAGAACTTTGGACATATAACTTGCCATTATAAAATACACACACCCCGCCATGCAAAGCATAACTGATGTGGTAGAAAACTGATGCAAAGCAAGGCTGGAAAACAGGTACGTGAAGATACATAAAATGTGAAGAACAGTGTCTTCTACAACTTGTAATAGTAAAGTTCAACAAAATCTTAAATATACTCATTATCTATGCTCCTTACCTGACCCATTTCTATGATTGCATATCCTTCCTATTCTTTTTAGGTTGTAGAACTAGGATGTTTCAGTTTTCTGCTCAGAAGCAATTCCATGCCTCGACTCAGGCAGGGAGTGTGTAAATCCTGTCTCACATGAAATAATCCCTAAGTCATCTTGTCATATTGGTTTACAGAATAGAAAGGGAGAAAATGTTCCAGCATTCCAAGGACTCACACCCATCATCATGTGTTGGTTTTCTTTGCTGCAAATGGCAAATACAAGCTTCCCTAAGTGAACTGAGGTGAAGGACATTTTACTGTGTCCTGTAGGTCTCATGCATTGATATTTATGCCCTGAAGATTTTTAGCTCAAGTGTTATTCTCAAAAGATAAATTGACTATGGTTAAAATACTGATCTTATTTTACATTCTTTATCACTCTTAATCATGTTGTAACTAATACGTCTCTAAGCCTACCTTCCCATGACATTGTAGAAGGGCATGAAAGAAAAATCTGTTAGTGTCCTTACCTATACGCATATGCAAAAATAGCTGGATAAAACCTGCTCAGGATACAAAACAAAGCATTTTTTTTCCTGTTAAAATAAGCATTACTGCTGAATAGGATTGTAATCAGGTCAGTTTCATTGTTTCACCCTTTCTAAATGAGATTTGTCTCACAGAGAGGCTCTAAAAATTGACAAAGAAATAAACCCACTAACCTCCACACAAGATTTTGCTAATATGTTTAATCATAATGGAACACAATATCCTAAGCATCTGCCACAAACCATAGAATCACCATTACTTATAATTATACAGCCTGTTTAAAGTAGTTATTGAAAAATACCTGTTGATTTCTTGACTGAACATTTAAGAGAGATTGAAGTCTTTTAAGATCAGAATAATCCCTAGGGTAAAACACAATAGCATAAATGTAAGCGTTAATAGTTAAAGTACTCGTGTAAGAGCAATGAAGGTCAACAAGCCACAATGCTACTGACAGAAAATAAAGTTTTCTTGCGTTGCCTTTTGTCCCCATTTTGTATACAGAAGAATTTATAACTTCTTCAAAATGCCTTAAAATCAACAAAGGTGTAAATAAACTTTGTGACCAGAGTAACAGTTGTCATGTTTATACTGCATTTCAAATTAAAGCATTCTGCTTTGGCAGCTACTGCAAATTCCACATGGGTCCTGCTGAAGTTCAAAGTGAGACATCAGATACTATACCTCATAGAGATCCCATGAGGTTTTTTGTCTGTTGCTTTTTCTGTGCTCTTCAATTTTTTGTCTGGATCAGGCATTGTGTATCACTACTACCATCGTGTGGCTAGAAACTAATTTCCTTAAAAATAAAGTAGATAGATAGAATTATATTATCACAGCAAAAGCACACGTTTACTTACAGAACCAACTGATGTAACTTTAAAAAGTAAAAAAACCAAAACAGTTTTACCTTTTTTCAGTATGAACATTTGTATGAGGATAAACCTTAGAATCCCAGATATTAACAAGAAAGTAATTAACCTAATATACAGAAACCTTTGTTTCCCAGCATGTGAGTAGATAATACTGGCTGTCTTGCTATTGTATTTCTTTTTGTTAGGATTTTTCCTCTTGCACCTTATTACCATTATTTCTCACTGTGGATTAAATATTTATGTTACAGCGGTGCTTATAGGCTGACATCAAGGTTGTTGTCCAGACAACAGAAAATATAATAGTTTTATCATCTAAATAAACAAGACAGATGAAGGGTATAAAAAATGAAGTCTCTGGCAAATAAACAGCATGCACACATCATGCGGTCTACCAAAGAACCACAGAAATTTTTAGTAGTTTGGAATCTAGGTCTTCTGAATTTGAGCTGAATGCCTTACACCAATAGTGCCCAGCTTTTCTTGCAGTGCACACACAGCTTATTTCTGCACATGAGCAAAGCTGTATAGGCTGGCCTCATCAGGGCCACCACCTCATCTTACATCCACTGCAGACAAACATTAAGTCTGTAGATCTGACTTCCCACTAAAGCCCCCTTGCTTGCAAGGTATGCAATGTTTGTTCACTGAAAATCTTGTAAAGCCCTAAGAAAGAGACAGAAAGGCATAGAAAGAGCACAGAAAAGAAATCCCGAATCAAGAGACAGGAATATCTTGCTGACACAAAGCAATTATATTGATGCAGAACCTGCCCTGAGTGAAAAGAAGATGGTCAGAAGCAGTCTGGGGCTGAAAAGTTATCCCAGAGAACTGCATACAGCTGCAGCATATTGGTAGAGCACCTCTGATTTTAAAATTTAGAACATAATACTACTCTCTGATCCCTTCTATGTATTTTACTATTCACCAAACGTGTACTGTTTGGATGTTCTCTTTGGTGTCTCTTTAATAGGAATTTCCATATGAAATGTGAAGCCTCCTTTTATCTATGTGCAGTGTAGAATTCCTCTGATACTGATTTTTGTTCATCTTCCTCAAAAGAAAAGAAGAAAACTTAGAAGGAGAAAAAAGCATTGTAAAATACCAGAAGCTGCTGCTTCCCAACTGAAAATGAGAGTTATTTTCCCTGATTATACATTCTCTCATCAGGTACAGAACTACCCAAAATGCAACTGCTGACACTATGAACTGTACTAACTCATTCCAGTAAGTGGCCTATAAGCCCAGTTCATCTATTCATATTCTCCTGAACAAGCCTTTATGCTACCAGCAGTCCTCCTCTCCAACAACTGACCTGTATCCCCAAGAAATTCCTCCTCTCTCTTCCATGCATCCCCTAAACAGGGTTATTAAAAAACACCTCAAAACACTTCTACCAGTTATCACTAGAGAATAAATATATGCATCCATTCTACCAGACAGCAGACAAAATTCCTGAATTCAAATTAAACCAAATGAAGTTATTTCAATTAATTTATTTCCTTTGCTTCAAAAGCAATAGAAGTTAAGAGAAGCCATGTAGATTGCTAAGCATGTTTAAGAATTCTCATGAGTAAGATTTTCCAGGTATTGTTTTGGCGATATCTCTATTTTATATCCTCTCCCCAATACCCCAATCCATTTGGCACATTACTGAGGCATGATGTGATGCAATCATCATCTCACATTTGCACAGTAAGAAATACTGTGAAACTTACAACTTAGCAACTTGCTCATGAGTATGTGTGTACGAAGAAAAATCAATGAATTACAGAATTGTCAAACAAAACCACACACATAACAACCTGTCCATGAGTAAATACAGTTGAACCTTAACATTTTCAGCTTCCCAAATAAAAAAAGTAATCCTTGAGTTAAACCTCTAAACCATAAACAGCAGAATTCCTAGTATGGCTAGGCTGTATTCCAAGATTCTTAGGTCTTTGTGATTATTTACAAAAATCTTACAATTGTAGACCAACCTTGCTTTAGGACTGTCAGTTTAATGCTTTTGCTCTTTGCTGTACCTTAGTAACGATGAAACAGAATAATGGCTCACTAATATTTTTAAGGTTCGTTGCCATTAGATTTAAACGGCCCTGTACAAAATAGAACCTGACAAACATCAAGCCAAATTCCCTTCACTGCTGTTTGAGAATGAAGGGATGCAGCTCATCCAAGTGTGCAGCCCTCACCCAGCTCTGAGGGCTCATCCTGAGGTTACTTCTCTATTTCCCAGAGACCACTTGCCAGCACAAGTCAGTAAGCACTTCAACAAAAAGAGGCCAGCCCTGGCCACAAATTGACCCTGCACAACCTCTTTGGTCTGTCAGTGCAACATCACCTAAGGTGCACAGCTCACTGGACTGAGACACCTGATTCAGGTTACAAATAATCTCTCCTTCTTTAACTCTGATCACCTCGTAACTTGTCCCCAACTTCTGCTGTACACAGGTAGGGACAACATGCAGAAATGTGTATTCACCCATGCAGCTTAAAGCACCCTTCAGCTTTACTAAAGAGATAAATCTACTAACAGCCAGCTGCTGGTGAAAATAGTAAATCCTTTCCCCCTTTCCTTTCCTTCCCAACCTCAGACACTCCCCAACACTTTTTCAGCTGATCTGACTAAAACCTGAACCAGTTGAGAGAGCTAAACAGGCAGAAAACAATATGCCTCCCTTTGTATAGTTAGTTTTCTACCAATTTAGCTCACTGTTACAGTGGCCTGGTGAGGATTGCTGCTGACAAGGCAGGGAGCAGAAATGCATAGCTGTAAATAGAGGGAGAAGAGCAGAAAACCTCTTCATCAGTAGACAGTCATTAGACCAGGTAGGTGTAACAGCAACACATCCTGAATGAGGGATAAACAAAGGGAAACAACCCCATTTTCCTTACATCAGCCATAAACCTGAGAGATAACAGACATGAAATATTTCTTTACCTATTCTCACAGTTATTTGACTTTCTTGAAATCACTAAGTTCCTACCCCCATGTTTGTTCTTCACTCAGGCCAGCAGAAATTTCCTTGGAGCCAGGCTATTAACTATCCTCATAACTAGCCTGCAGCTGCTAAACCAGTCATGAGCAAGAAACAAACCAAACAATCACTTAGGCTGTGCCAGAAAAAAGACTGAGATCAGACAACTCTTTAAAAGAACAGGAACAAATTAAAAGTAAAATGTCTTTACAGTACAGAGTCTTATTCAAAATTCCATTTAAAACAATGAAATGAGAGCAATATTAACTAGTCAATTTTAACTAGGAATAACTACACTTAATTAGTTACTTTATTTCGATTACATAGGAAGAGATGCCTTCTGATACCACTGGTGTGCAGGATAGGACAGGAAACGCTCCAAGAACCAGGTCAGGAATGAAAAAATTCACATGATGAGAAACGGCAGACAAAGGAATTACCACCCCAGCCTTGATCTGTGGCCCAGTCTAGTATCTGTCTCAGATGACACAAGCACATAAAGCTTCACAAAGTGAAAACAAACCCCAAAATAAACAAAACCAAAGACAAGTCAGAAGATAAAATCTCCTGCAACAAGCTGCAGTGTAACAGTTAGAAATTCTCATCAATAAAAAGTTGTCTTACATCCTTTATAATATTTATTAGCAATAACTACTGGATATGGACCACTTACAAGCCAACTAGTTGCTTTAATTATCCTTGAACTCCTTTCTTAATCACTCCAGTGGCCGAGTTCCACTAATTATACACAGAAGGTTAACTGGCTTTTAAGTTGGATAAAGAAGCAGCAGATATATCTTGGCTTTAACAAGACTTTTGATGCTGTTGCTAGATAGGAATGTATCTAATATCATAAGCTGAGTGTGAGATCAGATGAAAATTCACTCCTTAAAAGAGCAGTTATCAATATCCTATTGTCAAAATAGAAATGCATTTCAAATATGATCAAAGTGATGACTAAAGAAGCACCAAAGATGATGAAAAGTTCCTAAAAGGTACTTTTCCTTCTCTAGTCAGATGAAACCAAAGGAAACTCTGAACCACTTCCCCTCTTGTTTTCAGGGAGCACAGCAGTCAGAAGGATGGGTCAGCACTGGTAACATCCAGTGGCTAAGAAATTCTACTGATGAACCCATACAGTCAATGTTTGAAGAATATTTCTTACACATTTTATTGACAGAATCAATATGGGAATCTGCATGTTTGCTATATAATAAAACTTACACACACACACACACATATATATAAATCATCTCAAATTTTGTTCTGTTTACTAACTTCTTTGAAGGTTTTCTCAGTGTAAGGTTCCTGTTTTCCTAACAAATCAAAACATTCAGGCCACGGCTGGTTTTGGTTTGGTTTTTTGTTCATTTGTTTTCCCTCCCTCTGCACCACCCCAGTTCCCGTGGAGCCATAAATGGCCAGGCCTATTCTCGGATTTCTGGACTCATGCAATGCAAGTCTCTGGGCTATTTTCCAGATCATAACTTTTATCCGTAGAGTCTGCCTAAATCCACCCGCTTAACTGCAGCTCACACACGTAAAAAAAAAACCAAGACAAAACAGGATTTCTGATGTCTTAAGGACCAAGTCTGTATCTGCTCAAGAATAATACTGAGCTCTCTGAAATGCATCCCACAGCGCAAGGCAGACCTTTTTAGGGAATTCTGCTGCTATGACGTGGAGCCTCTTGGAATCACGAGAAATTAA
This sequence comes from Megaceryle torquata, assembly GCA_024611175.1. Classification (NCBI taxonomy): domain Eukaryota; kingdom Metazoa; phylum Chordata; class Aves; order Coraciiformes; family Cerylidae; genus Megaceryle; species Megaceryle torquata. The sequence goes on along the minus strand of JANIJG010000320.1, from coordinate 89,607 downwards.
TGCTCTTTGAAGGCTCAGAGCAGGTGAAGGTGCGGGGCCGAGGAAGACATCATTAGGAGGAGGAATGGGGACCAAGTAACCCTTATTGTAGAGGCATCACGCATAGTTTATTAAGCAACGGTGTGGGCTGAGATGCACTCCGGAGGCAGCTGGCAGCCCACCACACAGACTGGCCCTCGTTTATCAGCACAGCAGTTCTCTGGAGTGTTCAGGTCTCCCTCACAGCTCGGCAGGACTGCCTCAGCACTGGCGGGACTTAACCCGCCAGGCGTGTTTCCATACGTTCCTCAGCGCAAACATTATCTTGGGACTTTTTCAACATCAACTTTGAAACCTTTACGTCTCTGAGACTTAATTATACTGTGGCTGGGGGTTGTGATCATGCGGTAACTCAGAACCATGACACGATGAAAAGACAGCAGCCCGCTTTTGTGCCCCTTCCACGCCAGCCCTCGCCCCTGCCCCGCTGGGTTATCTACCGCGTTGGGGGGAGGGGGAAAGCGACGAGGCGCCGACAACCCTTCCGCCGAGGCCAGTCGAGGGCCGACAGACGCCCCGGCGGCGGAGCCCGAGGCGATCCCTTCCCGCCCGCTCACGGAGGGAGCTGCCGCTTTCTGCTGGGGGCCGCGCGCGCCCCCCGACCCTGTCCCACTCACGCCGCGGCACGCGCCCGCCTCCGCTCCGCGTCCCGCTGCTACGCCGTCACAGCCGGCCGGGAAGGGAGCCCGACCCCGCTGCCAATGGCTCCCCTTCTACTTCAAAACGCCGATCGGTTCGGCCAATGGCAAGCCGCCGTGTTCCGCGCCCGAGCATCCTAGCGACAGCGGCCGCCCGTCGCCATGGGTACGCGGACGCCGGCCCCGAGCGAGGGCCCCACCCCGCGGCGCGGAGCCGCCCTGGGCAGTGCTCTCGCCGCCCAAGCCCCGGCCGCGGCCCCCAGCGTGAAGTGAAACGGGAAGAGTCTGAAGATAGGTCAGTAGGGTTTTTTTATTGCTTTTACCAACATTACAAAAGATAATTTTATTCTAGCAGTAACTAAAACAAAGGCTGGATCTTTCACATTAAAGACAAGTCTGAAAGTTGTGTTTCTGTATAAACTGAATATGCAGTCTACATTTGGAATAATGTTTTCATTTGCTTTGGATTTTGTTGTGAAGTAGGAAAAGAGCACTGTAATTAGAAAAGCAGTCATAAAAAATTTCGAGTCACTCTGTATGTCAGCACGCTTTAAATAATCAGTATTAAAATCAAAATTGTTGTTCAGCTACAGACGCTGAACCATGGAAGACACCTTTGCACAGGAGGATCAGCAACAATAGAAAGAAAAATATAAATTACGTGTCTTGCCAATAAAATCATTTAGAAAAGTACTGATTTTCAAACGCATTCATTATTCCAAATAAACATCAACAGATACTAAATTCAATATGAAAGTGTCAACTTCAATGCAACTACAAAGTCCTGTAAGTTTTCACTAAAAATGTTACAAAATAAAATCAACTTAAAATTACTACGCAATCTGCTTTCTTTGTAGCACTACTTTTTATGCTGACTCAAAGCCGTGTGCCTCTAGTCTTAAAATCTGCCATAAAATAAATTACTGTTGGTATAAACCAAGTATTTCACACATTTGTACTGTACTTGATAATTAATTTGACCTAGATGAGTAATTAAAACATTACTAATCATATAAAGCAAAATTAAAACTGAAATAATTGCAGTGCTCATCTAATAGACTACATTTGTGAACTGAAAAAAAAAAATCACGAACAATTTCTCTTAAGACGTACAGAGCATATGTACAAGACAACCCTTTGGAACAGTGCAGGCTCGGCACCACGACGCCCCGTTGCAACAGTTGGGTTTCACGGCCCGTGGAACCTGCCTCTGCACAGAACACAAGTTAGGAAGTGACTGAACAAAGAGATGCAGGTGAAGCAAATGAGAATTTATGGGAGAACTTGCATTAAATGTAGCAATAAAAATGGCCAAGATGTTTGGTTGAAAGCAACCCCCACTAGGGCACCAAATTCTACCCTAACAGGTTTTAGGATGATAAACTTGGCAATTTGGAACATTTCACTGAATATTGTGTAAGATACTATGTTATAGCTGCAAAATTAATCTAGGAAGAAAGTGTAATTAACTTGGGCATATGTAAACAGAATGAAAAGCATGTCATTAAAATATACATGAAAATACTGAGTTTTGTAGAATATAATTTAAACATGAGACTGCATTTTAAGTGAAATATTTTAAATGATATTTTAAATGGAGTGGTCAAAATTAAGACCTACACTTTATGTAAACATTCATATTTATAAATAAATTAGGAAAAGAAAATTTGAAAAAAAAAAAGAAAAGAAAAAGGGAAAAAAAGAGAAAAAAAAAGAAAAGAGGGACTTCCTGAGGTGGCTCTGCAGCCAGATACACAGTAGCACTAAGCTCCATTCCGGGAAACCAAGGCATCTAGAAAAAAAGTGCAGGGCTGTTTATTTTCCTGTTGGAATGGAAATAACATCGGCCTAGTTTTTACAGGACTCTATGAGGGGAAAAAAAATAAAATCAGTGCACAGCAATTATTACTGCTCTTTTGTATCTGTTAAGGCAAAACATATCTACATACAGTAAACTACATCCTTAGCCATTTTACTTTAATACTATGTGTGATTTTAAAGCAGATGAGGTGTAAAACGAGCAGCAAATCACTAAACCATAGATTATCAATTGAGTTTTATGCACGTAATACCAGAAATTCTCCTGTTCTCTGGGGGAAAAAAAACAAAAAGTGCAAACTTAACATGGTACTGACCAAGAACGCTGGAACAAAAGGTCACCGTAAACTGCTTTGCAAGTCGTGGTATTTCTGGCACTGATTAAAATAGCTACACAATTAAAATTAAATAAATACTGTGATTGGACTTTGTGGGGCTTTGGTTTTGTCTCCTTTCAACTTCACTAAAAAAATACCCACTGCCTGTAATATTGACCAAACCTTAACCCTTTTGCAGTAGAAGCCAGATACAAGGTATGCAGCACCAGGGAACCCTGATTTCTGGCATTAAAGAGTTAAAAATCTAAGAGGCTTGTAGTCATTTTTTGGTCTTTGGCAACTGGTGCAAGACTGTGAACACCAAGTATAAAACACTACTGGGAGAACTAGTACAAAAGTAATGTGTTGTGGATAATGCTACATAAACTCCCCAAAATATCTTCCCTCTGATTCAGTAAGAGCAGCGAGCAACTAACAGGCAGATGTGTACTTTCTTTTTTTCTTTTGAAACAGAGCAGAAAGCTTTGGGAAACCATCTGCTCTAGTTTGACTGTATCTCTCTCTGACTAGAGGGAAAACATGGGTATTTTCTGGAAGGGCACATACTCAAGCTAAGGCACAAGCTACACTATTATCTAAGACTAAAGGAACGTCTATACAGGTTATTACACAGTATTGGTCAAACTGGTAATGCAGACCTCACTTGCTTTGTCACTGACCTGAGCCTTTGTTATGACAGTTGGGATACCATTATTCATGTTGCTGTACACTATCATTTCCTTCCTTTAAACTGTCTTCTTACATTACATTTAAAGGGAATGGTTACAGTCTGTGTAACTTAAATTCTATTTTTAAATTTTCCATTTACTCCCACTGATTGCTTTTATTTTTGTAATATACAATTATCTTCTCTCCAAATGACACTTGGCTGAAGAGCACCAAAATTCCACCTCAAGTGGTATTTTCAGATGAACTCTGTCCCTCTCCAGAATCATCTCCTTTTGGAGTTGTTGAGAATTTTATCACATGGTCCAGTGGTAAAATTCCCAACTTTGCCAAAAGCAGTATTAAGCAAACAGCATCTTCTAATTTAAAATGATTGCAGAATAGAATTAAAGCCATTGTAATACATCCAGAAAGGGCTAGTGGCAATTCAGAATGTAAAGAGATCATTTCAGAAATTAAAGCCAAAAATCTAAGGCATAAGGCAAACAATACTAATTATGGAAACTGCATAAGTAAGTGATCAAGATTTTCATTTATACATAGAAGTCTCACTATTTCAAATATTATAACGCTCACTGCTAGAGCTTGAAAATTTAAGTATAATAAATGCACTGACTGCATCTTTTTCAGAGCCCAAAAAAATCCCATTTACTTTAATAAATGAATATTTACTTTTTCAACTTACACAATAAAAATTTATACTAATTAAAATAAATAAAATGTTTAAAAATAAGTTGGTGTGATATCATATATGCCCTTTACACTGGAGACGATCAGAACTGTACACACAAATACCTCTAGCAATTTGTAATCCATAAAATAATACTGATCATAAGTCTAGTACAGAATTAAACTACAGCTATTTTAATCGAATACACAGTAAATTTAAAAATGAATTAAACAAGAAATATATTTGATGAGGACATGAAATACTCTAAAGTTTCTGTCTTAAGAGCTGAGAAAAATCAGACTCTGAAAGTCAATGGAAAAAAATGTAAGTAAAAATCAGGAACAGATGAATTCAGGAGTGCTAGTGTGGTATTTTTAACTTCCTATAGACCAAATTGCTGTCTGTAAATCTAGTTTATATTGTGTAAACATGGAGTGTCCAGAATAGCAAATACTGACTTGGGATTGTAACTACAATTACTGCACCCATACTGCTACTGGACAATAACGAGAAATCAAGAGTGAACTAAAAATTAAAAAAAAAAAAAAAAAGAAAAAGAAAAGTAGCAGAACAGAGTATTTATATATATTTTAAGGATTAAGTATCCATCTGACTTAGGGCTCTAGGCCACTTCTGTAAAATGGGAAGAGAGAATCCAGAACACACTAGCATGTAGTGGAGACATAAAACACAGTAGTTCTTGTCAACAGCACATCAATATTTGTTCTATGAAATCACCAAAAGAAAATATACCCTGCAAAAACAAGCAGTAAGTGCCTGCATGGAAAACAAACTTCTGTAGCGCACATTATAAGCAGAGGTATTGCAAAATTTTAAGCAATGTGGACCAGTAATCACCAGCAAATGCTGATTTAATTTTTATGGACATATTGATGATTGAAAATAATATGAATTCATTACAATCTTCCTATTTAAAAATGAAAATAAAATTTCCAATAAAATAAATAGCTGAAGTGTGATTACCACTCTGTAGGAAAATCTCATTATGCAAGCGTATCTACAGTGCCCTAAATAACGGCAGAATTAAATACATGTTGCTCCTTACATTGGAAATCACACTTCCATGGTATCCTACTGATATATACACACACACACACACACACACACAAATACACACAATTCCCCTTGGATCAGTTCTATAAAGAGGTCTCAGCATCCACGTATTTCACAACAGGTGTGTCTTCCACATTTATTTTCACACTTTCTGGTTTTTCAGGGCTGTTGGAAAGCAAGGAGGAAAATGTAAGGTTTGGTTCACTTCAGGAAAGGTTAACCTTCAAACATTTTATACTTAACAAGGAGCATTCAAAGTATTTATGCAAGGATATTTTTTGTGATGATGCATTTATATTACATTCTAGTAATTTTTAATTACTATTCACAGGAACAGCACAAACTTGAGAGAAAGCACAAAGATTCCATCTATAAATACCATTTCCGGTGCTTTTATTGATTACATTAATTTGAAATTGTTTTGCAAAATGTCTTTGGGAGAGACAAACAAACAAAAAACCAAACCAACCAAAAAAACCACCGTCTTAATTAAAAACAATACTCAAAAGTACATAACAAGCAATAGTATTAATATTGATTAATTATTGTGCAGGAAAACAATTTTCTTCACAATACAAGACTAGGAAAACATTTCAGTCTTTTCAAAGTGGGAAGCCACACTTGCAACAATGACAGAGGACAGGCAGAAATGTGCATAAATGGCCACTGAAATGCAAGAGACCCTAAAGACCATGGGGTGGCTCACACCTGAACAACCAACACTCTTAGCGACACAGCCACTGTGAATAGTGGCTTATCCAAAGACAGAAAGGAACATCCCAAGATAGTTACAGAACGGTAGAAGAGAAATTGGAACAGCATTAAGAGGAAGGAATCTCTAGGCATGAGTTTAATAAGAGATGACATCTATCAAGTTGCTTTTGAAAGAAAAAAATATTATAAATTAATACAAAGAAAAAAATTCTGTGATTCCTTTAAAAAAAACCCAAAATTTTAAGTGTTCCCGGACTCCACAGAGTCCATAAAATATGAGAGATGATGGAGGGAGAAAAACAAACAAACCAAACCAACCCAAAACCATCTGGATCAGTTCAGGAAGGATGAAAAAAAAAATCAATCTAAAAAATTATTTTTTAAAAATGGTAAGATTTCTAAGACATTCTGTCGGCCCACACAAAATGTCATCTAGAATTTCAAAAGACATTTCTTGCTTCAAGCTGCATCTTACTTGAAACCTATAAATCTAAAAATAGTAGTTCCTACAGAACCATTTTTCCCATAGCACTAAACATCTGTCCACGCAATCAGATGAAGACTGCTACACAGAAATGCCTTAACAGAACTGAGATGAAAAACATACCAGGAATTACTTGAGAGTGAGCAGTGGCAACATCTCTAAATCTCTCCAGCACCCACTATACAAGAAAGGGTAGCAAATACCTCAAACCAGCAACCGAGTTAAGGCTCATCAAGTTCCAACATTTTCCAGATTTATGCAGTATCAGAAGGCCTCTGAAGAGCTTGTTTCTAGCACCAGTGGGGTTTATTTTCTATTTGTCGTTTTAGCAAGTTACCTTCCAAGATGCAATTTTTACCATACTGCTCTCAAGGGGGGCATGTTATGGAATCAGAGGGAAATGTCTTACAACAAAATATTAAAAAAAAAAAAAAAAAAGGTCATATTTAGTATTCCACCTAAATAGATCAAAAAATACTACAAACTGGTCAGAAGCCTAATCTACTAGTGCTGCATATAATTCTATACTAACTTAACCCACTCAGGAAACAAAGTGCAAGGCGAAGCTGTACTAACTGAAAACCAAATCTAAAAGCTTTAATTGTTCTGTGAAAAAAAAAAATACATGCTATTATCTCTATTATAAGTCTTATACACCCTATATCAGATAAACTAGAAGCACACACAAATTCTCTAGTAGGTTTCTGAGACCCAGCATGAGAGAAAATAAGCCATTAAAATAAGAGGGGATATTGACACACATGCACTGTAGTCTCCCTAATGCAGCTATCTTCCTGACAGGCTAGCTCGTGTGATACTCCAGTTTTAAAAAATGGTTTTAAAATGTTTAAGACATATATTTAAACTTTTTAAAAAGTTTATAAACAATACAGGCTGAAGATTCACTGAAAATGGTGCCCACGCTAAAAAGTCCCTTTGGCTTTTCCTATTACAATAACTCCAAGTTCTCTGTCTCCTCCTCCACCCTTGGTTTACCTATGGTCTAGGCAAAACAAAAAGGTATTTCCGTGCCTGGTTTGGAACAACGTGCACACTGAATAAACAGATGGTATAAAAAGTGCTAGGTGTCCAGCCACTACTGCTGCTTCTGTATTACAAGTTCAACAGTACCCAACAGCTTGGAAAATTTTGTCTGAACACTCACCACGAGCTCTCCACTGAGATGCCATCTTATACAAAAATTGACAGATTTGTATCTCTGAAACCTGTCTTCCTTTGACAGGTTTGGCTGAAAGGGATCAAAAGAAAATGCACATACAGACAGCAGGATCACACAAGCTTGGTTTTCTGAGTCCACCGGGCCTGTTCTCCCCTCTTTCCTACATAAAAACTACTAAGCTATAGTTGCATTGTGATGTAACATTCCACAGATACCAGTCCCTACAAATTACAAGCTGTTCAGGAAGTTGGGAATATTCCATAAAAACATTGAGGATTTTGTTTGTTACCCTTGATAGATTCAGCCAGACAGGGAAGAAGCTAGGACAGAACAGCAGAATGATTCATTGCACACAGACTTTCTTGTTTGATGGGGAGCTCACTGAGAAAGAGGCTCCTGGCCACCATAGAAGATGCAAGTCATCTTACACAAAATGTTCATAGCACCAAAGATGACTCATCTGTCCAGTACCTCATTCAAGTTTATTATTTTTATTGACTGAAATATTTGAGCCAGGTTTAATTTTTAGAGCTTAAAAATTATCTGGGAAAAACAAATGAACCAACGCACAAAATCAAGAGGCAGGGCAGACTGAAGCAACAATGAAAGCACTGGACTTACCTTTTATTCCCACAGGCTTTTGTAATGTTTAGGATCAAGCAATTCCCATGCTCATATACACTCTAGTAAAGCTTTTAGAAAACCTAAACCCATCAGAGTAGCATATAATTGTATTAAGCAAATAAAAACTTTAAAATCGTAATACTTTTAATAACTGGAGTCCCTTATAGAACTTAAGTTTAACTTCGGAATAAAAAGCAAAAATTAAGTTTAAAATTCATGTTTCTCAAAAGGAAAAAGTCAATGCAGCTTTACAAAACACGTATGTTCATTTTTTGAGATACATTTCAAGAAATACAAATACGGACATTAGCTGCTAAACACAAGATCATCGTTAGAAAAATGTGTAAGTAATTATAGCTACCTCAGGTTAGCTCTGGTTACTTTGGCATTCTCAGTACTCATGGCAAGAGCCTTCCACTGTGCAGTTTTGGCCATTTCGTCTGATATGTTTACAATTGAGGGATCAATGCTAAAGAACAAACATACTTTCTGGTTAGTATTCAATACCTTGCAACAGCATTGTACTTACAGTCACTCATCATTTACATCAGTTGTGCCTTCTTTCAATATTTACACAGCCACAAGTTGAGTACATCTCTTAAAATTTCAAATTTTTGTGAAATAAGTTTTTAACTCCCTAGCACTGCCTTAATCACAGATAACACTCAAATATTCCTAATGTTTTTGTAGTATCTCACATTTCTGCATTACCTGTAACTTCAGAAAATTATCCTGCATGCTCAGAAATAACTAAATGAATCACACTGTTCATCTAAGGCTTTCATATATCAGAATTATTTTGTTTCCAGGATCAAGGGCAAAAGAGCAGATGTTACTAAACTTTTGAAACTGGTAACTCAGTTGAGGTTTAAAAGCATTAAAAAAAAAAATCTGGAAGTCCCAATTATCTAGACAGATTTCAAGGTTGGTTTTTTTCCTTCAGTGGAAGGACATTTTCAAGGTTTTTTTTGCCACCCCCATCCTCCTCTCAAGTCCTGCAGAAAGTAAGTTCACCCTCACAGATGGTAGGCTTTCAAAACCTATTTCACCCTTTCCCTTCCACACATTTATAAGTACAGTAGATGTAAGTGTTGTCTGTAGGTATGTATTCTGTTCTTTTCCATACTTAAGCTTCAGAATGTACTCCAGGGCATCTGTAGGAATTCTTCAAACTGAGTAGAAATCTTTCACAGCCCTTTTTCCTCAAGAATATGGTAAACACACATGTATTGATGAAATCCTAGTTCACGTGTGAGAGCAGTTGGCAACTCAAAAGGGTTTTTTAAAAAAACATTTAGCATTTCCCATTTTCATTTGAGTTGCTAAAGCCTGATTAAGCCTGCTATTACAGCAGACAATAGCACTCAGCAGAAGTATCTGTCTAAGCCAAAAATCTGCCTGTTTCTCCACTGAGAGCAGGGCAGACCTAACACTATCCTAGACCCATAAAAAAAGCCAATTTCTAACCTAGGAACCCTTAGTGTTAGAGAGGTAAAGAAAGATAGCAAGCTATTTGTCACATCATCTGGGTGTGTTGAACAGTTGTAGAATACCTAACAACTAAGGTAAAGGAGATACAGAGCAAGACAACACACCTTCCAGTGCTGAAGGAAATTTCCATCAGTGAAATTCCAGCACTTCATTTTCTGGAAGAGAACCAGTAACCCTGTCTTCACATTTACTTTCAGAAAATGACCTTTTAAACTATAACCAGCTGCCTAAAAGGTGTGGTTTTTTCCTATCACAGAAATTATAGACTTTAGCCCTCACTTAAATAAAGCATCAAAGAACTGCACAAATTAAAGACTTTTTCTGAAAAATCCAAGTGGCTGGTAAACACATGGCTCAACTGATGATATTAGTTGCTACGTATTTCATGCACAGTAACACACAAGTATTCCACAAAAACTGACCAAGGAAGCTTCTCCACCTTGAGTACAGCTGGTCGAAATTGAGTCATCTGATCTGTTCAAGATGGTCATGTAAATTTATAATTAAGATGCCATTTTAAAGAACAATACAACATAAAAATCCTACTATAGCATCATGAGATGTATCTTCATACTTCCTAATCATGGCTGAGTTACAAGCTTCGGAAAAAAAAAAATAATTCAACTTATACACAATCAACTTAATAGAAAACTAATTACAGCATGTGAAACAAAAACCTCTTAAAAACCAACTTTTTATTATACCTGTATTTTAGGTTTTTTACGGGAAAATCCAAATTTGCTTCTCCATATGCAAGATGTACACTTTCACTGTCCCCTGTCTGAAGCATTCTCTCTGCTTCCTGTAAATTCCAAGTAAAATATTTATAAAATCAGTCATGCAGCAAAAATCAAAGTAGTGTCTCATACTGACAGTTAATTTACATAGGAGTACCTGTAGGTACTGCAGTTGAATGCAGGAGATACAGACTTTGGAATGGGAGAGCAGGCAAGGAGTGCATTACAAGTTCTGTAAGGAGTGCAGCTAGCTGTTGTACACTAAAGACTTTTATGGAGAACTTATGTGACCTGTATTACTGGTAACTAGCAGTTGGTTTTAACCACTGCTCAGCAAACACACAAGCAAGGTGCCCCTGATATGATGAAGAGTTTTGTGATTAATTTAAATTATATAGTAATACTAAAGCAGTAATCCACTGCTTTTCTCTTTCTCCTTTTTTTCGTCCTTCTAACCTGATGAAAGACAAGGAAACATCTAGTGCTAAAACCTGCTTCTTTCCACTTTCATTGCTAATTTTAATCACAAATAAGAGTCATAGTTTATAATAACATCACTGAAACAGTGTCTTTTTTGTAACTTCATTGCCAGTAATAGTTCCTCTAGCATTTTAGCAATCTCATTAGTAAACAATTTTACGACGTTTATTTGGTATATAAGGTCATATGCTCAGGTCACTTCTTTAAGTTTCACTGAATATTTTCTAGTAATTTACAACATGCTTATAATACGATTGTTTTCACACTTACCGCTTTCTCTTTCTTCTTTTTGTCATCTTCTTTCTTCTTTTTACTTTCTGGCATAAGATCATCAAGCCAGCTAAGCTCTCTTTTGGTGAAACACAAATCCATTAGCTTACGAATGAACACCAATGCTAGAACCTTAAGGAAACCACAAATGGAATCATTTATATTAAACTATTTAAATGAACCAAAGTGCATACACACTTTAAATACATTCGGAAACTTTAAGTGAAGCCCTTTTTTATTGTGCTAGCTTTATCTTACCACAGAGTTACAAAAATTCCACTTTCAATAGCTATTCGTAACTGAATTGCTTGTTTTTGGGACGTTGCAACTTCTCCAGCTTCAGAAGCAAACACATTGTACTCCATGTTCTTTTGTTTTTTTCCCACTGCCTCCTTTAAGTTCTGAAGAGATCCTGGATGATGAACATACTCTTGGAAAATTATTAACTTGTAAAACAGAAAACTTACCATCATAGGGAAAACAACCGCAGCTGCAGAGGCTTTAATCACCCACAAAAGAACGAGACAAGTGAGCTGAACAACTGTAAAGATATGGACCTTCCAGAGTGGCACATAACGTAGATAAATCAGGTCAGGTTGATGTTTGGCAGGCATTCCAAACAGTTTTATACGGTCAAAAAACTGCATTGAAAAATAAAGTCACCCTTCAGTTATTTTCTTCCACTCAGGACAGAAATAAACATTTTTAGCAAAAATCCAGTAACTTAAGTTAATCCCAAATAAAATACTCATGAAGGACACTGAACATTCAAAAGGGTTGGGGCAGGGGGATGTTTTGTTGGGTTCTCCCACCCACCCCCCCCTTA
>JANIJG010000320.1:58694-77458 GCA_024611175.1 Megaceryle torquata | reverse complement strand
TTACAAAATTTCAGAATATTTTGGAATAATCTGTTGCTCAGCTATACTACTGAAAGAATAAATGCAAAAGAAATGAGAAGTGAAGGCACAACACAGTTAAGGACAAATATCTTAACAAGACATTCAATTGTCCTACATCCTATTCAGACAATATGGGCTAATTTTATTGTTGCTCACAAGATAATATGTTACAGTTTAAATTTTCTTCAGTGTTAAACAAATTACTCATTAAAATCAGACTTTACCTGAATGCCTTTTAATGAAGATACTCCCATGTAAAGGAAGACACCATACAAAACTGGCATTGGAATAAACTGAGGAGGGAAAAATGCCCACACAGTTACTTGTAGAATCAACATGACATAAAACAGTAGTCCTTATTAGTGAAAGACATACTTATTTTTTGTACTTTCTTTAGGTGAAATCTGTAAAAGTTGAGGCTATTTATTTATAAGAAGCATTGGGGAAAAAAAAAATCTAGAGCTAAAAAAGTTATCACTGGGATTAGAAAATTAGTTCAGCTTTGACTGCCCATTCATTCAGTCTTCCAGTCTTCAGTCACAATTTCTGTTTATGTTATGTATGCTGTTTTATGATGCTTTCTAATCAGAACTGTATTGAGACTATCAACTTCAAGAAATTGCCATATGAAGTTTTACTTTTGATTACTAATCCTGCATTTCTGGAGCAGATAAAACAAAACCCACCATACCTACTGAGCTATGAAAATCTGCAATGATTCAGGGCTAAATTTTTGCTCTAATAAGAAGATCAATTTAAAGCTTACTAAGATAATGAAGTTGTCAACTGATTTCTATGGCACTTGCATCAAACCCCTGCAGCCTACACAAACCAAGCAATGCTTTCTTTGCTCCTGAGTTCCTGAAACTTCTGAATAAAGGACAGCCAAGATCCAACTGCAAATCTTAATAAAAACTGTTATCAAGCTTTAACAAAAGCTTTTACTGAAACTTAAGCGTGAAATAAAACGATGCCTTTGGGACTCATTACTACATATGTGTGTGTGTATATACATACATACATACCCTAGTGTCTTTGCTGTAAACACTGTAATTTGACATGCTAGCAGTTTATTTATGTTAAACTTCCACTGCATTAAATCAGCATAAATCCATTAACTAGAACAAGAGCACAGCAACCTACAGATGCAAGGCTTTGTTTCCATTCCTTCTTTTGAACAGTAACAGCCATTCACATCGAAAAAGAAAAACCTTTCATAAAGACTAAATAGTATTAAATTCCATTCCTATTACCCTTATGAGCAATAATAAATCTATTTCAAATATTTAATTGCTTCTGCTCATTTGCATTATACAGCTGAGTGCTTGCCAGCTTTTCAGAGACTGCCAATAACTCCTACTGCCTTGTTTTCAGACCCTGACATTCTTTAATACATACAAATGGCCAACTATTAAGAATTTATAATTTGTAACTCTAATTACTAAACTATAGCTATGTGTTCCTAGGTTTATTTCTTCCCATTATCTAAACTTAAACAGCTGTTAGAAGCTACATGTTTGTGAAATGACTAAATAAACTTTTACAAAGTTCTTTAAAGGTATTCCATATTATGCAATTTATGCTGCATCTACTATTTTGGCAACAAAAATGGAGAAATTAAAAGATTAATTTTCTTATCTATTGGATTTGAAACAACAAAGTAGAAGTTGAATGGGTTGTACTCAAATCTGAGCAAAACATCAACTGAACTGATTGGTTTTATTCCAACAAAGTCTTCAGAAGGGCACTATGGATATAAATTGAGAGAGAAAAAGTGTAATCTGAAGACACAATACAACCTGCAAAGTAACTATTACACCATGATGATGCATAAGATAATCTTGACACTTTAAACATCAAGGCAAGTTTAGTAAGATGAAGAATGACAAGTGAACAATGTCACTTCTGATGATCACTTCTTAAACCAGGTGTTTCTGTTTCTTCTGCTCTATTACTTCCACTTAAGTAACTTTATATCTTTATCACACTTTCTTTATGCAGTTGCATAAGAACTATGGAGGTACTATTTTAGGTAACGTGGACTTGAAAAAATAAAAAATAGCTGTCAAAAAAAAAAAAAATCAGGTAACATGGACAAAGGTAGGTTGCTTCACTTCTCGCTACATTTCTAGCTTGCTCCAAATTCATTTTGCTACATCTCTCTCCATCATTTCTATTCAACTAACACCTGCTGTTGGAAAAAAAAAAAAAGCTGAGAATGAGTCCAGGCATATTTTTCTTAACATAATAAAACTTCTTAGAATTATGAAATGCTAAGTGACAATATCAGAATCAAAAGCACAAAGAAACAAGTATTTTGGAAAAACTGTCTTTTACCTTTAACACGGAGGTCATGAACACTGACAGCCCCATCAAGACAAAAATCATCAACCCTGTCACTCGCTGCTCCCGGATTCCCAAAAACTTTGGTTGCTCTCCTGGTGCTGAGCATTCAGATTCAACTTTCAGGCTGTTAACATGACTTATAGACAGGACAGTTGCAGCAACAAACCATGGCAAGCCCATGAGAGAACATATCCCCAACATAACACCAACCATGAGAAGATCAAGATGATAACCACAGCCTTTCTGTAAAATTAAGCAAATAAATAATTTGATAAACTTTATATGATAGCATATTTATAAATTACCTGGTAAAGAGCAGATAACTACAAAATCTAGACACTTTGAGAGTGGCTACAAAATTATATTGTTCTTTATTAGTGAATATATGAACTTATTTAGTCATGTTTCACAGACCTGCAGAATGTATCTGATTTAAAATAAACTTGTCTTACACAACATTAGAGTTTTGGGAAAAGGACTTTACCTTCAGCTTATGCTCTTTCCTGTTTATAATAACAGCTGTTATTTGTTGATCCATGAAAATAAGAATGGTACAGAGTAAAGCAGGGACAGCAGCTATCAAGAGTGTCCACCAAGGATTGCTTCCTAGAGGATCTATGAACCATCCTCGGTCTTTTCGGGTGGGCTGAAAAAAACATGCAACAGATCAACAATAAGAATTAAACAACTAAGATCAAATGCAGATTTTATTGCTACAAAAAGCTGCAATGAACAGATCATCAGTCTTTTAAATGTGTTTAGATTTTTTTCCAATTGTTTTGATGAAGAGACTGATTTAGTTGTTACATATGAATTTGACATTTATATGGGAAATTTATTTCAGTCCTTCATTTCTGATCATCTGCACAAAAGAATGCTTCCCTTTCAGTGATATTATAAGCATAGCCTCTTCTGTCAGGTGAGATACACACCCAAAACAGGAAAAGCAGATTACTTAAACAGCTACATTATAAATAAGAAAAGGTAAATTTCTATTTCTATAATGCCATTGTTCTACTGTATATGAAACTGCAAGCATTAAAAAAGTTTTTTAAAAGATTTTATTTCTTACTTCAAATTTCTCTGGAACATGAAGCTTAGGAGAAGGTACTCCTACAAGATAGTCAATCAAAACCATGATTACTATGGTCAGAAATACTGCAAAGTCACTGATGGTAGAACGCACCTATGAAGACAAGACTTTCGTTAACTCTGGCTTTTTCACCATCATAATTTGCATGTACAGAAAGACCATTTTCTCCTTATGAATAGTGAAGTCTATTTCTATTATGCTATACCAGTGAACATGATTATTTTACCTTCTCTTTTTGTTTTAAAATTTAAGCTGCCTGCCAGCATAGCATGAAGTTGTAGGAGGTAAGTATTCTGGTACATGTACAACCGTTCATCTGATACTCATTTGAAAGTAGCCTGCTGCAAAACCCAAATTATTTGAAATAACTCCTTCCTCCTCTTCCTGTCCCTTAAACCCTACTAGGGAGCTGTGTCATCACAGTTAGTTTCTTGCATCTAAATTCAGTAACAACACTGAATTGCTGCAAAACCAGTATTCGTACATTTGATGTTTTAATAGATAAGAGGGGGATAATTTGCAACAGATACAAGTTATCAAAGGTGACTTATTATTAAATGTTAGGGACACATGGTAGGGATGAGCTGATGTTTATAGAAAATCTCACAGCTTTATTTTGGTTAGCAGAGGCAAGTTGTGTAAATCAGCCCAAGGAAAAACATTATATTAGCTTCTACTAGAAAAAGTAATCCCCTGAAGGTCCACTCAGAACCCTTCTTATTCTCTATGTTGTTCTTGTTTATATGGCTAGGTGAGGAAAACAGCGGTAGTATTGGCTCTCTAAATGATACATGGCAATACCCATTAGTATGGGGAGAGAGACTGCTCAGGTCTTCTAATGTTTCTAACATCTTCTTGTAACTATAGGTAAGTAGAGAGTAAGCACTGAATTTTTTGCAGACATTCTTTCCTTTAACGTCTTAATTTTTTTAATTGTTAATTCATTTTCTGGTTTTAACTTCTTTTGCCGTCTTTAAAGAAATTGCCCAATACAAAGTTGGAAAGCAAAACAGGAAATTCAACTCTGTTCAGTTATACTCATGTATTTAACACAAGATAACAATAGTCTCTAATCACAATTACCTTAGTTGGGAAGTAGCGTTTGGTCTTGAATTGTTTAAGAAAAGAGGAGAGGAAAAATGTTGTAAAGAATAATATGACAGACCAGAAGAGAACATCTGGAATATATGGTCCACGATGGCCACAAGCTGATCCACGAAACACACCATGAAATTCTAAACATTCCTGCAAGGAGAAAAACTCCTTAAATTTCTACATTTTATTCACTTAGTACATTCAAACTAACTTAGAGCTTTTCAATATAAAACACATTTGAGAGCTTTCACAATCCCAAAATGTTCAGGGTTTTTTTGTTTTGTTTTGCCTTTTTCCCCCCTTCATCACCATCTCATCACCAAAAACATATGCTGTCTGTTCTAGAAGAGCCATAGTAGTCATCACTGATTATTTCAGGATGCCAAAATGCTGGTAGATGTCCAAGAAGAAACAACTTCTCTACATTCACCTCATTTCTATTTTATTTCTCAGTGCATCACAAGATTGAATTTACATATAAAGACTGAAGACTAAAGCCCAGGAAAAGCAGACTATCCAACATCAGCTTTCAAGGTAATGAACATAAAAAAGAATCCCCTCAGTTTCTCCCACCTATTTATTCTTGACTTTGTTTTGTCCTAATACATTTAAGGAAAAAACAGACTCTTAAGAAATGAGATTAACTCGACTCTAAGAAAAAAGTTTCTAGTAAAGTAGAAAAGCATCATAAATAATGGATCTCAATAAAGAAGAGAAAGTCAGACTATATCTATCCAAAAAGCTCACTGAATTGCAAAGTAGAGAATTAAAGTAGACATATGAAGTACAAGGAAACAATAAGCTTATAAATCAAATAGTTGGAAGCAGCACTGCCACCACTTAGTCTTCAAACAGGTTAATTTATCAAAAATGTAACTTATGGCAAAAATTATCCCTGTTAACAATCTACTTGGATTATAAGCACCACCAAATCCTGGATCAGTTCTGTCTCTGGAAATACTGAAGATGCTGAAGAGAATGAAAAGGTATACAAAATAAGTAATAATATAGAATAAATATAAAAAACTAAGTTCAAGAAAAGCTGTCAACATAGGTTATTATTGTAGACTAGGGCTCATTGGTGGTACACAGAAAACAGTACAGCTAAAACTCAAAACTCTGAGATTTGTGCAGAACACCTACATTCAGTGTGAAAACCTAGACTCACACACAGGGAGAGCCTACACATGGGTATCTAATGCCATTTTAGACTAAGATGGTGTAAGTAGGCAAACATAGCTAGCAAATGCAACACAAAATCTGTAGCAGATCCAAATCATTCAAGATGTAGGTGGAAACCAGATGCCAGGGTATGCAGAGTGGCTATAGACAGCTGCATTTAGGCAACTGAATCCCATCCAAGGAAATACTAATGAGCAAAACTGTTTCTTCTTAGAAGCCTGCAGTATCACTTCCACATGACAATCTTCCTCCTCTTCATCTACTCATAAAATTAGATATTTATGAAATACTAGTTCAAAAAGTAATGCTTCAAGATGCTTCCCCATTTCTCTTAACCTTCAATTCCCAAATAACTATTTTCTTTTAATCAATATTTAGATAGTTTCGTTGTTGTGGCTTTATACGAATATCTAACCAACTAGTGAAATGTGTTTGCTACATTTTAACTTGCATCTTCACACCTTCTTAAAAATATTTGTTCATCTTTTCAAGGAAATTTTAGGACACAATCTCCTGTTTATTCACCTCATCACAGTCAAATGCACTTCAGAAAGAAGACTGTTCTGCCTGCCACGATTAAAGTGGCAGCCTTAAGCAGACATCTGTTACATTAGCATTTACTGCTATGCACTCACTCATCCAAAACACTACAATGACTGTTTTAAGCATTATGGGAGGAATAAGAGTCCAAAAATACACTTATAAAGAAAATAATCCAGGTTCAAATCAAGGAAGAAACCAGATAAAAAATATTAATCAAAATTGGTATTGTGTAGGTATTCCTTTTTTTGTATGTACACACACACACACATATATATACACACACACATAGAGCTTTTAAGATACTCACAGTAACTGTAAGGTTACTCCATGCTATATTTTCCACAGATGTATTCTTATTTCTCCACACCTGCAAAGTTTCATTGCTAGGCTTCTCCGGCTCAGAACACACACATCTGAAGGGAAGAAAAAAAATAATATACAAGCTTTTAAGGTGTATGTGCCAAACTGCAGCCATTTTCAGTAATTTCAAAAATCCTGAAGAGTTTAAACCAGAGTTTAGCCCAACCTTCTATGAATGAAGTAGAGTACAAAACAACTCCTAACATAAGATGAACTAGGGTCATCGATGGAGTGTGGTGGTAGTGAAATGAAGAATTAAAGAAGCAACTGCACAGGAGGTTCAATAGTTTGTACTAAAACAAACAAAAACAAAGAAAACCATCTATGTATTTTAAAGAATTAGAAGCAGACAAAATGTTGACTTAACTACCAGTTAAAATGTTGATTGACCTACCAGTTCTTAAATAGAATAAGACCTGAAAAATAAAATTAAATAGATAATACATGCAAACTTCTACATAATGTGAATAAAAAGATTAAGATAAAAATCCAAATGACACTGCCTTCTACCAACCCTATGCTAATACATATTGTGTTATTTCTAAAGATTTCTACATAGTTTGACTAACCTGCAATTAGTTTTCTATGGCTGTGTACAAAGTAAGGTTTTTAGATTTCCATACAGTGTAACATCCCACCATAATTCAAACTTCAGCTAGTTCAACTGTACACCAACATTAAGATTGAAAACATTTCATTTTAAAAAACTGGTGTAGATAGCAGTTTCAGCAACTCCTTTTTCAGACCAGACATGTTACTAGCCTCTAGTTATTCTAAGTCTCTTCTAAAATTTTGGTAGAGTTAGCGATTTAGCTTGCATGTGGCATGGATCCCTATCTACACATGACCAAAGATGGTCACTCTGAATTAAGACACCATTTTTGAGCATGTAGCGGGCTAACTGAAGAGATCGATGTGTAAACTGATCAGATTTAAAGCAACAGCACATACACATTTTCAATAACTTTTTGAGTAAGTGAAAGCACCCCTCTCTACTGCAGCAGTTTGCAAACTTGGACTGTAGAATCCTTTCTGTCAAACAGGTTGACACAAGTACACATCAGTAAAACAACCACCAGACTATTCTCAAACTACAAAACCACTTTTTTTTGTGTTGTTTTTTTTCTTTTTTTTTTTTTTTTTGCCATGGGGGGCAAGGCTAAAAAACCAAAGCAAAGCAAAACAAAGACAAAGAAAAAACCCCACAAAGACGAGGAATCAACCTGTATGGAAAAAAGAAATATGAACTTGTTTAAAAGTGAGGAGATACCTTGGGAGTGGAAACACAGCAGTCAAAACCTGGTTTGACACTGCCAGAAGTCACCTTGCATGCAATGTGATCTCTGCCTTGGTCAAGCACAGCACCCACCCAGTGGGAGAGCAAGATGTCTTCCCCCCAGTTAGGGACTGACTGCAGAGTGCAACAAGCAGGGACTCCCACCTCAGGTGGTGACCCAGGAGGTGGCTTCCTCACAAGCACGTTACTTAACAGACTAGAGATAACCACATAGACACAAATAAAGCTGGAGGACGCACATCTCCAACAAGAAGGGGCCAACTAGCAGAGAAAATTGTGCTCCTCAAAGATGATGTGAGACTGAATAATCTTAAAAGCAGGCCATCCCCATGTCCCAAGACCAGCTCAGCTGAATGGAGAGCTCTGCCTGGAACTCAGGAGCAAAACGAGAGTTTATGGCCCTTGGAAAAAGGGGTGGCCACTCAGGAGGACTACAAAGACACGGGGAGAAAATCAGAATGGCCAAAATCAAACTAGAACTCAGTCTAGCTATGGAAAGACAATAAAAATGCTTCTATAAATACACTAACAACAAAAGGAGGATGAGGGAGAATCTTCATCCTTTACTGCATGCAGGGGGGAAACATAGTGGCTAGGGATGAAGAAAAGGCTGAGGTGCTTAATGACTTCTTTGCCTCACTCTTTAATAACAGGACTACTTGTTTGCTGGGTAGACAACACCTCGAGTTGGAAGACAGGGATGGGGAACAGAAGGAGGCCTACATAATCCAAGACGAAATGGCCAGTGACCTGCTGCACCACCTAGACATACACAAGTCTATGGGGCCAGATGGATTACACCCAAGAGTGTTGAAGGAGCTGGCAGATGTGCTCACCAAGACACTCTTCATGATTTATCAGCAGTCCTGGCTAGCTGGGGAGGTCCCAGTGGGCTAGAGATTAGCAAATGTGACACCCACCTACAAGAAGGGCTGGAAGGAGGATGTGGGGAACTATGGACCTGTCAGTCTGACGCTGGTGCCAGGGAAGGTCACGGAACAGATCAGCCTGAGTGCCATAGCACACCATTTACAGGACAACCAGGTGATCAGGACCAGTCAGCATGGGTTCAGGAAGGACCTGCTTAATGAGCCTCATCTCCTTCTGTGACAAGGTGACCCTCTTGGTGGATGAGGGAAAGGCTGTGGATGTTGTTTACCTGGACTTCAGCAAAGCCTTTGACACCATTTCCCACAGCATCCTCATGAAAAAACTCTTTTGTCCTATACCTGGAAAGGCCCTCACTCTGCTGGGTCAAACACTGGCTGGATGGCTGGTCCCAGAGAGTGGTGGGGAATTGAGTTACACCAGTTGGTGACCAGTCACAAGTGGTGTTCCCCAGGGCTCAGTGCTGGAGCCACTCCTGTTTAATATCTTTATCAGTGACATTGAAGCGAAGATTGAGAACATCCTCAGTACATCTGCAGATGACACCAAGTTAGGTGGGAGTGTTGATCTACTTGAGGGTAGAAAGGCTCTACAGAGGGACCTGGACAGGCTGGATCCATGAGCTGAAGCCAATCACATGGGCTTCAACAAGGCTCAGCACCAGGTCCTGCACTTGGGCCACAACAACCTCAGGCAACCCCAGGCCTGGGGAGGAGGGGCTGGAAAGCTGCTCAGCAGAAAGGAACCTGGGGCTGTTGATCAACAACCAGCTGAACATGAGCTAGCAGTGTGCCCAGGTGACCAAGAAAGCCAACAGCATCCTGGCCTGCACCAGGAATAGTTCAGCCAGCAGGACTAGAGAAGTGATTGTCCCACTGTACATGGCACTGGTGAGACTGCACCCTGAGTACTGTGTTCAGTTTTGGGCACCAGAGGGTAAGAAAGACATCGAGATGCTGGAGCAGGTCCACAGAAGGGCAACGAAGCTGGTGAAGGGTCTTGAGAATAATGGGGTCTTTGAGACATATGAGGAGCAGATGTAAGAGCTGGTGTTAATTAGCCCGAAGAAAAGGAGGGGAGATCTTATCACTCTCTACAACTACCTGAAAGGAGGTTGTAGAGAGGTGGGTGTTGGTCTCTTCTCGCAAGTCACAACGGATAAGACAAGAGGAAATGGCATCAAGTTATGCCAGGGGAGGTTTAGGTTGGGCATCAGGAAAAACTACTATACCAAAAGCATTATCAAAGACTTGAACAGGCTGCCCAGGGAGGTGGTTGAATGGCCATCCCTGGGTGTATTTAAAAGCCATCTAGAGATGGTATTCAAGGATATGGTGTAGTAGTGGCCCTGGCAGAGCTAGGTAACAGTTGGACTTGATGATCTTAGAAGTCTTTTCCAACCATAGCAATTTTGTCACTGTTACTGACATGTCTGGGGCAGGAGGGTAAATATTGGTGTGGGTGTGAATTTTGGGAGATAACTACTTGAAGACAATTTTAAAATGTGTAGGTTCTTACTAGTACTGCTTCAGTGTCTTGCATTGTGCTTTTTCTGCTGTATTACTGATACTAATCTTGAAGGTATGGATCACCCAATGACAGCTTTTGTGTTGCTGATGAATCAAAAAACAGCTTTGCTTTTGATTTAGTGTAAACTATGTAAAAGAAGTAGTTTCTCTCAGCAACAGTTAGCAGGATCTCCTTCTTCTGGCAGGTGTGAGCTGGTATTCCATTTCATCATATTGTATGAAACTATACTATAAACTTGGTAACTTTACCCTGAGCAGCAAATGATATGACAGCACTTAAATTTATGATCAAAACCTAAAAGATACAAGTGTCAAGACACAAGAAGTACTGAATGCTAATTTCACCAAATAAGCAAACTCCTTTAATGGTACAGCTGCATACCAAAAGGCAGTGTATTGGGTTTGAGTGGCAAGATTTTAGTAGCAGGCAGACTATAGGGGTGGCTTCTCTAAGAAGCTGCTAGAAGCTTCCCCCATATCTAAAAGAGCTAATGCCAGTCAGCTCCAACACAGACCTGCCACCGGCCAAAGCCGAGCCCACCAGCAACAGTGGTAGTGGCTCTGTGAAAACATATTTAAATAAGGGGAAAATCCTGCTGTGCAACAGCAGCTGGAAGAGAGTGTGAATGTTTGAGAGAAAAAATGCTACAAACACCAAGGTCAGTGAAGAGGGAGGGGGAGGAGGTGCTCCAGGTGCCAGAGCAGAGACTCCTACAGCCTGTGGTGAAGACCATGGTGAGGCAGGCTGTCCAAAGCAGAGCAGATAACCACCTGCAGGACCCCATGCCAGAACAGGTGGATGCACCTGAAAGGAGGCTGTGATCCCAGGGGAAAGCCCATGCTGGAGCAGACTCCTGGCAGGATCTGTGGGCCCATGAAGAGAGGAATCCATGCTGAAGCTGGTTTGCTGGCAGGACTCATGACCCCATGGGGGACCCACACGGGAACTGTCTGTTCCTGAAAGACTACACCCCACAGAAAGGGCCCACACTACCAAAGTTCATGGAGGACTGAGACAGTCCCATGGGAGGGACTCCAAGCTGGAGCAGGGGAAGAGTGTAAGGAACAGCAGCAACAGCACGTGATGAAATGACCACAACCCCCATTCCCCACTCAGCTGAGCTGCTCGAGGTGAGGAGGTGAAGAAATCAGGAAAGAAGCTGAATCCAGGAAGAAGGGAGGGGTGGGTAGAAGGTGTTTTAAGATTTACAGAATCACAGAATGTCAGGGGCTGGAAGGGACCTCGTAAGACCATCCAAGTCCAACCCCCCTGCCAGAGCAGGATCACCTATACCAGAGGTTTTTTATTTCCTATATTATTTTTTTATTTCCTATATTAGTAGGGGTTTTTTTATTTCACCTATACCAGAGTTAGTTTTTATTTCCTCATTACCCTACTCTGATTGGATTGGTAATTAATTAAATTACTTTCCCCAAGTCAAGTCTATTTTGCCCATTACAGTAATCACTGAGTGATCTCCCTGTCCTTATCTCAACCCATGAGACAAAATGTCATATTTTTCTCTCCTGTCCAGCTAAGAAAGAGCAGTGATAAGAGCAGGTTGGTGGGCAACTGGCATCCAGCCAAAGTCAACCCACCACAGGTAGATAATATACAACTGCCACAGAATTAAATCAGGTATAAAAAAAGATACACCTAAATAGCTTGTTTATTGAATACATTAAATGAAAAAAAAAGTAAAAGTTGTGTACTGATAGTTTTACTGCTACTGTTATGTATAGAACTAATAGTTCTACTTAGGAAAGAAAAAAAAATATGGCCATACTGCATCCTCTGTTTTTCTCCTCTCTCTCAGAACACAATTTTTTTAGAAATCAAGTATTCCCCATAATTGCTATAGGAAGCAACACTGTTTATAAAGATCTTAGTTCCCCATTCATAGCATGCAAAAGTTGCAGAATCATACCCTGGTTTGGGTTGGAAGGGACCTTTAAAGTCATCTAGTCCAACCACCCCGGAGTGATCAGTGACATCTTTAACTAGATGAGGTTGCTTTGAGACCCATCCAACCTGACCTTGAACCTCTCCAGGGATGGGGCATCTACCAACTCTCTAACGAACCTGTTCCAGAGTTTCACCACCCTCATTGTAAAAAATTTCTTCCAGAGATATAGTCTAAATCTACCCTCTTAGTTTAAAACCCTTATCCCTTGCTAAAAAGGCTATCCTCCATCTTTCTTATAGGCCCCCGTTAGATACCAGAAGGCCACAACACCTGAAGCCTTCTCTTCTCTAAGTTGAACCACCCCAGTTCTCTTGTGGTCCTCCTCAAAACCTCCTTCAACAGGTTTATGTCTTTCTTGTGCTGAGGACTCCAGAGCTGGACAGAGTGCTCCAGGTGGGGTCTCACCAGAAGCTCTCAATGGCTCAGCTACCTGAGAACAATCCTTTCCCATTTATAGAAGCAACAAGGCAAAACTCCTGTTCTGCTCTTTAATCTCCAGGCTGACCTTCATTAAAGCTGCAATTAAAGCAAGCATTGTCACAGCCCTTCACCCCTTCCAAACACCCATCGCTGACACAGAAAATTCAACTCCACAGCATCTGAATAGATTTTTTTTCTGAGGTTTCTCATGCCCGTACCACCCCCAACATTCCTTCTACTCTTCCACGGAGAGGCACATGTTGCAGTTTAGTAAACAGTATGTCTTTATACTATTAACATTTTCCCTACGTAATTTACAGCTAGAAACTTGGTACTTACGAATATAAAGTCAGTTTATCCAAATTATTGTGCATATTGAAGGCATACACTTCTCCCAAATGAAAAAGCTTTTCCAATGCCTCATAAATAAATATGATGCATATAAGCGCTGCAAAAGCTTCCTCAGTAAATCGAGTGATGTAACACACAAGGCTGCTAGCATCTGTGGCTACAAGCACTATGCAAAACAATGCGGTCCACAGACCAATGCTAGTTCGCAGAGAGAGGTAGGAAAGATCATAATCCCTGTGTGAAGAAAGAAAACAAGTAAAGTATTAACCGAGTCAAAAGTCACATATACTCTGTTCTGTTTCAAGACAGATAATGAAGCCAAGCTCTATAGGTATTCACTGTTTTTCTCATCCTTGATCTTAACTCTGACCTTTCCAGAACTATTTAGATGCTTTCCTAGAGAGCAGACCTATCTCTGTTTACCACTGCAGAATCAAAGATGACATCTCCACACAGTCAGAACTTAACTTTTATTTAAGTCCTAGCCACTTCTAATCACTCATTTTTAATTAAGGCTCACCAGTGCCTCACAGCTTTGCCAAACCACATCCATCTCTCAGTCTCCTGGTGCTGCATTTAAATCTTCCTGAACACATACTTTTAACACACATCTGCTTTCAACTACAGGCTAGAAACAGGCTAGAAAGTTAGAAAGTTCATTGAGCTAATGCAAACATCACTTACCTACAAAATTTAAATAGTATTTTTTCAAATACTAGAACTGGTCCGGTGCTCCCCAAAATAGTAAGAGGTTGCCCAGCAAAAAGAGAATAGGCAATCCCAGTTAATGAGGCTCCAAAAAGAGACTCTATTGCACTCTGTTTGGGGGAAAAGAAATTGTTGTAACTATGCTGCCTTTCAGGTTAGTGTTTATCATCACATCTGCATAGTTTTAAGATGCATCAACTTAGAAACAAGACAAGATGTAAAATCATTCTAATTAAGATTGACATTTGAGACAAGGATAGCTTAACACAGTATTGCAGTAACATTACCATGGACAAAATGATTTTGAAAACTTCACTCCTGAGGAACATAAAGCCATTGAAAAACATGAGAACAAGGTACTAGAATCCTGCTTGCTCTGGAGGAAAAACCTACCAACAATTCTAACTGTTTGTTTGGGTTTTTTTTAATGTAGTTACTCAATATGTAGTTTATGGAAAGAATTGTCTGTGTCTGCAAAGAAAATAGATATCGAAACATACCTGTACCAAAACATGATACTGTGTGCTGTAACAAAACTGCATCAGTCAACCAAGCATTGCAAAAGAAAAAAAACTGGCAAGCCGAGGTGCAGAGGAAATTAGCGAACAATACTGGTTTATGTATACATGACACCAAAAACAGATGATAGTAAAACCAATGTCCCATCTGGTAATGCATTTCTTTTCATTCAAGTAAGATATCTACTTCAATACTTGAATTAAATGTTTTACTATAACTTTTGCAATTATGAAAGCCCAAGAAAACAGTTATTTCAAACTTAAGCTCCAATTCAGAAAAGCATCTAACATTTCTCAAAATGGTTTGCTGAACTGGGGCAATTAAAAATAAATGCATGTGTCCTTTTTTTGTTACATTAGAGAAAAAAAAAATGTGTGTATATATATATATATAATCCCAGTCTCTTGTTCTATTACCTTTGAATTCATGCTTTTGGTTAGTCAATGCATTAACCTTGGGATTCTCAATCAGTGTGGCAGACACAGAAGTACTGTGGAGGTGATGACCTCTGGGAATGTGAGGGAAGGTTTCAAACACAAACTGTGTACCTTACAATGTCAGCTACTGTGCTTGAACGTATGTGTGCGGTAACTAAACTTTATATTCAATGATGCACACCAAGTATCTGAAGGCAGGAACAAACCTGCAAACAATTCCAGATAGCTAAAAGAAAGAAGGTGTTTAAGTATCAAGCTTTAAAAGGAGCATATTTTCATAATTTTATATGACGCATGTTCAGAAACTACATTGACATTGAGAACCATCCCCACATTTAGAGTGGCAAAAGCAGCACACAAAGATATTATTCATTTCCATATTGTCTATCAGCTTGCAGTGCTACAACAATAAACAAAAATCTGAGTCAAGAGGATTACTTGAAAGAGATAAAAGTTCACATTTTAATATAGTACAAGCTTAAAAACTTGATCCAACTATCAAAAAGAATTTTATAGCATCATTAAGATTTACCAGAAATTAAAAATCTGTAAAAGATAATATCTGAATCCACCATTCCCTCCCCCAAAAGCACAGAGCCTTGCTGCTTTGCAATAGATTTAAAAACAGAAAATACACTTCAAGCTAGTTTAATCACAAGCCAACTGACTCAAACACTAAATTATTAATATTGATCATGTTAAGTATTCTTTCCCTGATCAAAAAAACAAAGTGTAGTAGTATTTTCCTTAAAAAGGTGCTGGTGTTATCTACTGCCCATCATAAGCCTACGAAAATTTTGTAGTGTTATAGTTTATATTCAAGTAATTTACAATGAAGAGTATTTTCTGCTCATAAACCTTATTACATTAACAACTTATCATTAGTGAAAGCATATACATATCCTGTCCATAACTTAAACACACAATTGACTGTGATCTATACACTACAGACATATCATCCTCGTAGGCCTACTACTCAAGGCCAGTAGATGTTCTGGGCTATCCACCTTGAGCCTCTGACTTTGCCTAAAGTAGGCCTAGTGGGATGGTGCACCTTTACTGATATTCATTATTTTTTAATAGCCAAAAAGAAGGCAATGCAAGCCTTTTCTCAATTGATGAAGCCATTCATCTAATAAGGCAGGACAAACATTTTTTACCTCCACTGTGCATCTTCTCCTGTTCACATGGGTTCCCCACATTTTCCACAGCAATTACCTTTTGGGGAAGATCTGCTTTGGGGCAGGCTAATCAAGTGCTGTGGGTAAATTCTTCAAATACAAGTATAAATAAATGAGACAAATGCACACAGTGACTTGCCTCTGTAGGTCTAAAAGCCTGGCCACTACCATTCTTTGTACTCACTATTCTGCCTTGTGTAGCTTCTCCCAGGAGCCCTCCAAAAGTGATTACAGGAGACATACAGGCACAGTATAGGAAAAGAATCGAGGCCAGGCACTGCAGGCTTAATGCATCCTTGAAGTCACTCAAGAAAAAAGGTGCTTTCCTTTGGATGTCAAGTATCAAACCACCAAAAAGCCTAAATAGGTGAGATGAAACTCGTCAAACTGTACACTAAAGGATTCTAGCTAGTTCAAAACTATGGGCTACACATGACTGCCAGTGCCTAATGCCAGCACAAATTAGCTATTTCATAATGCAAATTAAAGCATAACAGTTTAAAATGTAAATGAGAATCTTATCTATTCCAATTCAGTAGTATTTCAAATACAAGCAAGCAGGTTATCCACATTTGTAAAAGCTGGCTAGATATTTTTTGTTTATATGGGCTAGATACTGAAAATAAGTATTTGCAAATGATTTTACCTAAATAATGTTTTAAGTCAACTCTGTCGTCTTATCTTCAAAACAAGGAACAGAAGAAATACGCTAAACCTCAACCATGACCAGTGCATTGATACATTTTACTATTACTGCTCCAATAAGTAACTGCAGCTTTCTGATTTGAATTATCTACATATACATGGTTAGGTCTATTAATACATTTAGGTGTATCACTTTTAACAGCCTTTTCATAGAGGTGCTCTACAAATGGAAAAACAAAACCAAACATATATAAGTCAGTTCAACTGGGTAAGTTATGGGCAAGAAATTAAAAAGCCTCTGTCAGTTTCCAAAAAACATTCTGGACTCCAAAATAATAGGTATAATTTTAATCTAAAAAAAATATTTTGAATTATTAAAAAATATTCCGTTTGTAAGAAAAACAACAGTCTCATCTAGAGAAAATTCTGTGGGCAGAAAAGAACTCAGCTTCATGTACTGTCTGTAAAGGCAAAAGGGAGGTATAACAAAGTCAAAAGTGGTAAAAATAAACACAAATGTTGTAAACTCCTTCTTGCAATTGTATGAGAAAGATGCATTTCATTTGAAAGTTTATTATTTTGGGGATAACAGTATCATACATCTTTTCCAGAATTTCTCAGTTGATGTAATCTCTACTCTCTCATAGGAGATATTACTGTTTAATCTTAACCAGGTATTTCCAGTGCTGGGGACTTTTTTGATAAGTATTTCAGAACAAACAGAGAATAATGCAACTCAACTGAAAGGAATTCCTTTAATTTCATTTTATATCTAGAAGAAACCTAACCAATACCGAATAATTTTTCTTGCCACTTTATATTCCTTGTTGTTCCATTTCATACATGTTTACTAAAACACATTTGCATTAATGGAAATTTTTAGTACCTAGCCCAATACTGAAAATTGCATATTCCTGCTATAATTATAATAATTACATACTCTTGACAATTAAAAACTAAAACTGAAATCTTTAAAAAAAAAAAATCAGTTAGCTAAATTAGGCAGCATCTTATATTAAATCCTTCACAAATGTGTTGAGAAACATTGCCACAGGCTTGAAAATGCTTTCAGCAGATTAGCATTTATAGGCAAGAATCCAACACTTGAAAAGGAAAAAGGATGCGCTCTGACTCTCATACCATCTTTTATGTTCTAAAGTCATCATTAAAAGCTGAAGATTTATCACTTTTTTTTTATGGTAACTAGTATTTAGGGAAGCAAACACACCTTCCAGTTCTCTCAAGTTCAGGTCCAGCATGATGGCCTTCTTCTTTAAGAGTCTCTCCTGTAGGAGTAGATCCATTTGGAAATTTAGGTACCTTCCTTTTCTCCTACATGAAAAACAAACAAGCCAAAAAAATATAATTCCACTCTATGCCTTCCAAACTTTTTTTCATATTCCCAGCTTATCAACAGTCCTCCATTTACCAAATTTATTTTTTGCTAAACACAGAGCTGTACAACACCCACCCAAAAGATCCTATTAGTATGTTGCACAACAGTACCAATCTTCTGTCTCTACAAATGTCCCTGAGACACGATGAAACAAAGCCTACCTTTTCAAGACACATTAGATGCTTAACTACAGGGCCTAGAAAACTTGAGATTTTCATCTCGGTCATTTCCAGACCAGAAGCCTCTAGCATCTAACAAAAACTGACTTGACTTTACAACACACAGTATTTAATTCAAGTATAAATGAGAAGTCATTCCAATATAAATGACAATCATTCCTCTATTGAGCAAGCTGTTCACCAGCTCCTCATAAATTTCTCAGACTAACTTGCCTTCCAAAAACCCTCAAGTCCTGCTTATTTCCGAAAGGAGTTAAGTGGTAGCCTCAAGCTACTCATGAATAAACTGCACTGCTGTCACACTTTCCCCTTCCACCCACTCTCCAAGCCACCACTAGATTTGACTCAAGAACACTGGTCTCTCCCCAAAGTTTTGATCCTGGCAGCAGGAACTCCTCACAGTTGTAAAGGAGAAAAGGGAAGAAAACTTGCATTTGGAAATGGCATTTTTGAAGTAGAAATCATGGAAGCTGTCTACTGGAATTCCCCCCCCCCCCCCCCCCCCCCCCCCCCCCGCACCCCCCCCCGTGTCGGCTATTGTGCTTTGTGGGAGCCCCTCATCCCGAGCCGGCAGACTCTGCGTCTCTTCATTCATTAAAAATCTATC
>JANIJG010000320.1:24602-58594 GCA_024611175.1 Megaceryle torquata | reverse complement strand
ATATAGTTTTTTAAATTAGAAAACTTTTGACTTAGTAAAACAAAAACAGCACAATAAAGAAATCCCGAACATTTACTGGGTATACTGCTCTGCAACCTCAAAAGGGCAAAATTTTATCCAGCTTGGTTAATGTATCTGGATACAGCTTTACGTAATTTGTCTCCGGCAGCTACAAGGAATAAGTGGAGCAGAAATTAGCACTGTTAATTAAAGTCAAGCTAATACACACTTTTGGCAAAGTTCTACCCACCTCATTTATTCTGAGCTGATACAGGCAAATGTCTCACATCATTTGGATCTCTACTTGCATCAAACTAGAGTAGGTCCTTGTTTTTCATAGAAACAAGTGGTACAACAGGGGCCAGAAGATTTCCTCTTGATTAGTATTTACTTAGCCTCACAAATGCTGTGTGCAATTTGCTTTTACCCCTAGACCTAATGTTCTGTCTGGTATACTCATATAACATATGACACATAATAATTTCCTAACAGCAGCTAGCTTCTCTCACTGCAGGCAGAAAACCATCTCCTGCTTGTGTGGGCCAACACCTCACCATACTCTGAGCTTTACAAGCTTATCTAAGAGTGCTATTGTAACAGCAGGGGAGGAGGAGACTACAGTCTTTCTGTTGACTGCAAAACACAGAAATGCTCAACTTCCCACCTCTTTTTTTTATTATCCAGGAACTAAATATTACAGGCTTTTAGTTAACAGTACCTTTTATAACATCAGTAGAAGGATGATTCTTCATAATTAACAGCTGTTATGAGGTGTTGGGTTGTGAGGGTTTTTCTTTGCATATGATCTCCCCTGTTCTTAAATTAAATAGTATCTCAATGTCCACTTTTTTCCCCCATTATGGCTAGGGATTACAGCAACTTTTTCTTTTTCAATCTATTAATAAGGATTCTTCTTGCACAACACTTGGCTTTTTGAGCACTTGGGATTTTGAGCACATGCTTACAGGGCATACTTGCTTACTTTTTCTTTCTGCAAGACCTGTATACTCTTGGCATGGTATGCTGAACTCACAGTAAGAGAGAAAGTCAGATTAGCAGGCAGCACAAAAAGCATCTTTCTGTAGTTTCTCATGTCAGGGAATATAAGTTTTAATATAAAAATGACTCCACCTATTTCTGGTAAAACCAAGAGCTGTTCCAATAAATGAATCCCTTAGATGCAAATTCCATGGTGACCCTGGGTTTCCTTCCCCATCTTCTTTCTTGAATCAATGGAGATCAGTGTAAGTGTAGACTACTGCAGCATTTCTCATTAAGGGGAATATATACACATCAAAATACTTGCTTCTGCATACAATGTACAAACTAATAAACTTCTTTTCCTCTTTGACTAGTTAACAGAAAAACTCCTTGGTATTACATGTTGTAAAACAAGTCACAGAAAGTAACCATTTTTTTTTTCACAAGTATCTATATTTTGCAGCATTTTTCTCTCCAGCAGAAAGAAAAAAACCTCCTCATTTTCCTTGATTCTTGGAAGATTTATGAAGGAAGAACCAGAACATTCTGAGTCAGCTTTTTAAATTTTCTATCACTTTCCACTAAGTTTGCCTGGACTCCAAGGACTTCAGATTTATGATGTCTTTGAAACTGTCTCTGATTACCTAGAGAAGTTGTTTGTTTGGTTTTTTTTTTGTTTTGTTGTTTGTTTGTTTTCTTAATCTTTTTGTTTGTATATTTTTCTTGTTATTCCCTGAAAAAATTACATTGGATAAGACAGAATCTGAACCATATTAACATCATACATTGATACTGTTGTATTTGTTTTGCTCCTACTTAAGCATTTCTAAATCTAAAGTCTCACCGATTTAAAAAATATGTATCTGACAGTTTGTAGTCTCTACTGGCCACCTTTGACAGGCATCGAGGGCACAGCCATAGCAGTAAATGATGCCAACAGCCCTGGCTGGCATTGTTTACAGCTGGTTGAACAGCAGAATAAAGTGACTCTCCAAGCACCAGTGTTTAGTCACCTGCACATCAAAATTAAGTATACCTCCTCTACCTACAAAATCACTAAGTTCTGACAAAACATCACTCTGGCCACAAAGAAAACTTGTCAAAACAAAATTCATGGCTACTATTTTGTATCAACTTCTGCGTGTTTTTCCTTCCAGTGACTGGCAATTCGGTTTGGGATGGAGTTGCTTCTCACACCAGGAATCACATTTTCATAAATTCTTCACAGACCCTTCATATTTATTGGCACAGATGATAACAGAAAACAATGTGACACATTGCCAATGAACATCCTGAGGTTCTCTTCTCACACACTGTGACTAAGCAAGTTCTTACAAGTTTCTGCAGAAATGTATTTTTTTTTTTCTGCAGAGCTTAGTCCTTTGTGTCTGCAGAAACAAGGTGTTAGAGAGAAAAATCCCTTTACAACTAAAAGCACTCAGCCTTTCCTCTCAGCCATCTGCACTGATGACTTCCAAACATAATTTAAAATGATACTTCTACTAATCGGAAACAATAAAAGATAGAGGATGCATAAAAGGCCAAGATTATCAACAATCACTGAAAGATGCACTTGACATTTCAAATGCAAGTATACGTGTGTGCACAGAAGTATTTTTAGAAAAAAAATACGAATTCAAGTTTGGATTTATTTACACAAAATTACCTCCCAAAAAAGCAGTGTAAGCTCCACGCACCCCATACATCAACTTTTCCCTTTGAAGAGATTGATGTACAGAGATCTGGTGTTCATGTGCTGATAAACGTGTAGTTTCAACTTCTAAATGATGCGGGAAATGAAGATGGCAAAAAGAAGAGATAATCTTAAAGAATCTGGAAAGATCCTAATGTTGAGTCATTGAAGGCCTTGAACAGAAGTGAAGAATGCAGCAGCTAGAGAAGCTGGTGACTTGAGTGTCTCCTCTCCTTCCTCTGACAAGCCAGCCACTGCCCCTTACCAAACCAAGCCATCAAAATATTTTCTCTCTTATACGCACCTTCTTCTTCTGACACTTCCTCTAATAGTTGCTTTGCAGTAAGCAAAACATTTTAAAACTTTTGCCTCCATGTCTAATGTGGTAACATTTTCAAGGACTGTTTTGTCATGAGCAAGTTGGGCAGTTGGTGGGTGCTATGACAGTTCAGAGCAGCAGAAGTTCTACATAAACATTGTAGAAGCCAGGCTAAAGTTGCTATTCATTTGTGGGTAATAGGTTTCCCAGAAGCACTACTCAATGTATTTTGTAGTCGCTCTACATGCATAGTAAGAAAAGTGGATAAAAAGTAGTGGGCACATTCACCCAAGCACTCCAGATGCTTGATAACACTGGTGAAGCAAAGCAGCTGCAAACCCATTAACTTTACAGCTGCCTTGTATTTTTTGATCGTAAAGCCAGACCACATCAATTAGCCTAGAATTTACATCTGAGAGGATATTTATGAATTTATTTTATTAAAACAGACAACATGCAATTGTAGGTCCAAGATTTATCCCCAGAGAGGCAATACTCTGCTTTAATCACACAGTGCTATTACAGGCAGCTGGTGAGGAAGCCTTTTGGCAATCTCTGTGCTACCGCTAAAACCTTGAGAGAAGACAGAGACACCACGTCCCACATTGGTGAATGACTGAGGCTGAGATCTCTTTCAGACAGGTCGTTGGAACAGATGGGCCAAAAGCACCCAAACTCCAGCCACACCGATGTTGTGGTCATTAAATAGGGACCCATTTCTAAGCACTTCAGTCACCAGGCACAACTAAAATGAGGCATAACCCTAAGCAACAATGAGGAAGGACAGGCTAAAATAGCCTCTTCCTCTCTCACTGCTGCAACTATTGCATTTTTCTGAGGTCAGTGCACATACATTGTATCAGGGCAATTCACCCATGGGGCTGCAAGTGTCTCTGAACGACTACGGAACTACTTCTTACTGTATTTAATAATGCCACAAGTTCTAAGTACTACCTGGAATAAGCTCGGTATGAAAATACCTCATATTGTATTTTCCTCTAATAAAATGAGAGTGGGGGGAAATGTTAATTCATTTTAATATAAAAACACGGTTTGCAAGGAATTATTTCCTGCTCAGTTGTAAGCCAGTGACCGTGAAAACATTTACTTCACTAGAGCAAAGGAAGACCGCCAAAATAATTTTGCAAACCTTAAAAAATGTCTAAACCTACATAAAATTTTACATCCATTTCCTCTTTTACATCTTCCCCTCCTACCAAGGAAGTGCACAGATACAAACCTTTTGCTGTTTTCATTTGTCATGCTCCCAGTGGGTGTATTAGGACATAATTTGTGTTGTTTTTCTGCAGCTGATCTTTTAAAACAACCAGCAGTAAGAGTGGCTGGTAGAGATGAGAACAGAGGAACTATGCTTATGTTTTATAAATGCTAAATTTGTATTAAGTTTTAGTATAAAACCATGAATGGTAAATTTTGGGCACAGCAAAAACCTAGCGCAAGAGGAGAGAGTTTGCCCTCCCCCAAATTCTTGATTCTATAAATCTTGGAGATTAGATGGGACAGTAACAAAAAAAAAAAAAAAAAAAACCAAAAATACTGGTGAAACTCCTTAAGTCACATGTGAGAGAACAGCAGTTAAACAGAAGCAAAACTCTGAATTTGATCTAAACTTCAAGTAGTATTTCCCCACAGTAACTTCTGTCATTGTTCAAGAACCAGTAACTGAGAGCATTAATAGGCAGGAGAAATGAGAAAGCTGTGAGAGGTGTAATGGGGTAACAGAGAAGGGGAATACAATCAGAAAAAAAAATAATGCTCACTGATAACATATTTATTTAACTGGCAAGCTTCTTTTCCCTACTGCTTTAAGGGTTAAGTGAGGCAGCTTTATGACTCAAAGCCATTCTAGTGTAAAAATATGTACTCTGCAGGTTACACTACCTTAAATGAGGATACAGCTATCCTGCTCTGAGTCACTGCTTCAACAGCAAGTTCAACTCAGTAATGGCAACTCAAAGCACCAGTCAGACTATTAACAACCTTCTCTTATATCCAAGTATGTACTCTTTGCTCGGGTTTAATTAGGTGTGGAAAATGGGACAGCTTCATTCATCTGAATAGCAAAACATGAAAAGTTTGCTACAGGTATGAATGAGCCACTTTAGTTTCCAGAAGAATTAAAACTATTTTTATTATAACATTGCCCAAATAAAACACTTCAGGAAGTATTTCTTCAGATCTGCCATTTTTATGTATAGGATGCTGAAAGATTTCTGTTTTTCAGCCCCTCAGTCACTGCTGACTATTTACTTATTATTGACTATTTACTTATTACTCTTATGTTATTCCACACACCCAGGTGGATTTCAAGCAGATAAAATGAAATTCAATTCTAGATGTATTTTTTTAATTAATGCACTGCTTTTCCTCCCCATGCTTATGTCAAATTTGTCCCCACTGTCTACATTTGAAAATCCTGTTGCCATCAGTGTCCTGTTACTGAATTTGGATATCACTAATACTCTCCATTAGCTTGTTTCTATCAAAATACTTCTGTTTCCTTTCATCCACAAATAAATTCTGCCAGCTGGCTTAATTTTGTCCTCTTCTGCTTGATCCAGTTATTATCTTAACTTCTATCAGCTTACACAATAAATAATTTCCTATGCTGACTGGTGTTCCCTTATGAATCCTCATTGTCCAAAATACACTTATTTTTCTTGTTGATGTACACACTGAAGTGTTGGGAGTCACTTAATTTTAAGTTTCTCCACTGACTTTGATCTTTCACACAGCATGACTCATGATTTTTATCTCAGACATCCAAAGCGCTCTATTGATCTCTCAAATGCTCTCAACAATTTTTATGCCCTTTTGAAGAGATATTGGAAACAAATTCCTTTTCTACTAGATGGGATCTAACTTTGGTTTTACTGGAAATCTTTTCCAGTCATGTTTATTAGAAATGCAATATGCTGTTTCCCCTTTTTCACAACAGCATCCTTCAGGAGACTGGCATTAGAGCTCTTTCCTTCTCAGTGAATTAGAAATTGTTTTATTTAGCACCTAATGCTCAGCCCTACTTTTGAGGAAAGAAGTGACAGTATGATTGGATTTTAATATCCAAAATTAGTTTAGTTTAACAATTTTCATCCCTCAGCAATTTGTTTTCCACTTTAAGTAATAATAAATAAAATCAGAGTTCAAATCAATTTTACAGCAAGTACAATCTGCCAAAGGCAGACTTTATTTCCTTCCTGAGTGGCACACGTATCACATTATCCCTCTGTTAATAGCAGAGCAAAACATCAAATATCAGCACTGTGTTAAAAGGGCTCCAGAGAGGTCTCCGATAGTCTTCATTTAAATGAGAGTATTTATCCAGTATCAGGCAGATAAGCTCACTGAATAAAAATAACTACAAGGTTTCAGTAATAAATAACAATATTTCAGGTATAACATGGGAATGAAACACCACAACAGATGCAGACTAGACTAGAAAGTGTCCAACTCAATGCCTGCTTCAAATAATTTAAGAATGAAGGAGACAGAGGCCAGCAGCAAGGGCTCTGGAGGGAAACCTCCCACTTCCAGCTCTTGCCGCATTTTAGTTTTCTAGAGTCAGTTCTGATTTAAACCAATGTGGTAGGTACTTCACAAACTCATGCTTTGGTATCTCAGCATTAACACCAGAGAAATTTAGCCTGGGTTAAGTAGTCTCATTCTAAGTATCAGATGGTCACATGCATTCCAAGCAGTGGTGTAAGTATTTATGAGCTACTGTGTTTCCTGTTTTCTGTTCTGCAAAATATCCAGAAGCAGTATCTTAATGAAAAAGTTGATGCAGTAGGTATGGGAAGAGGAGATGGAAATGATGAATGAAACACTGACCATTCTGATGCAACTCATTTTTTTTCTGCTCCAACTGACGTAACACACAACATGTTCTGTGAATAGCTTTCCAATAGCTGAGAAACTTTTATGAACAGAACCAAGACGGTTCTATTTCTGGAAAGACCAAAGACTGTCTAGGGCATTGGACATTTTCAATACAGCAATTTATTTTTCAGTTTGGCAGCTTTTTAAAATACAATTTAGATCTACCAAAATTGATCCCTGCCCATAATGAATTTTATAACAAAAATAATCAAAAAAAAAGTTAAAAAAGTCACAGCTACTGACTTCTGCCTTGGTGAACTCAGCTATTACAGGTGATCTTTGGTGTAGAGTGGGAAGAGTTGTTGTTGGTACTTTAAGCATGAATGATGTTCTCCTATGATTCCATACAATACTGAGGAAAAATAAATTTATGCTTTGTTTATAATGAAAGCAGTTTCAGAGTCCCCATGCAGGATGTTCTCTATGCACTGCAGAAATTGTGTGAAGAATTTGAAATTATTAATTTCTGCATTCAAACTTTTTTGTCATTTCCTCCAGAACCATATAATTAATATTCTCAGTAAAACCCCATTAAAACTGCAGGATTACCTTTGTTCTGAAATTATGAAAAGATAATTTCATAATCCTGGCCCAAATGAAAATCTATAAACCCATGTAAACACACTTGACAGGAAGCACAGTAGCAGCACTACATACTGATTGGTTATACTTATATTTATTTACCTGTAACCTGATTTGCAACAATGCACAAATCCCAGAGCAGAACATTTACAGCCCAATGACTGCGGATTTCATTTCAAACAGGTTAATTAAAAAAAAAAATTATTTCCCATTTATTTCTTCATTTTTTAAGCTGTTGCCAACTAAAGGAGTAACAAGCTTGTCTGAAAGCAGAGTCAAGTATCTTAACTATTGGTAGCTTCATTCCACTGCAGACCTCACAGTATCATGACTTAGTGTGTACAGTAACCACAAATACAGCTTCCTGAGTAAGTATAGCAGTTAAAATGCCAACTTTGAAACTTATCAAGCTCAAAAGAATCCTTTTCAGCAATAGCCAGTATCTACATAGAATCAGTGACGTTATGAAAACTATTCACAGTCATGCTCCACTTGACTATCCGAACAGCTCTCTGCAGATGCAGTCACCTTTACTCCAACACAACTGCTCTCATGAAACTGATGGGATGACTTCAAAAGCTTTCTTTAAAATCACAGTTCAATAAAACATTGCAACCAGCATTAGGCTTTTGAAAAGGCTACCACGTGTATCTCCTGTACTGTGACTACAGTGAAGAGATGGTTGATGATGGAGAAAGACCACTTGGCCTCAAAGCAGCTGTATCCTGTCTTGCTTCCCCTCCACCTTCAGAGCTGATCCATCACAATCCCAGCTGCCCTCTGTCCTACTAAACCAGCAGGTGACCAGGCATGGTATTAATAAGGGAGGCAGAAGCACTTTGCAAATTGCAATGTACAAAGATAAAACTCCTTATTTATTTTCTTCATATTTTTTGAGAACTGACCAGAACAAATAACCTCCAGAAAGACGAAAGACCTGTAAGCTACATCAACATCACTTTCATCTGTTTCTTTTGGAAAATGTGTTGATAATTAATAAAGTGATCATGGTAAGAAGATGTCAACAAGAGATGAATGAAACAAGGTAAGTTTTCTGTAGTCCATGGAACATGTTAAACCTGCAATCTTACAGGATTCCCAGATCCACTCCCTAAAATAATAGAAGTCAGTTTAAGAAATGAGAATCAGCAGTGTAGTGATTTGATAAAGATAAAAGTATAAAATATTGATGTAAGGGGTAGCTGAGGAGTATATGAGAATGGAAAGACAATATAGAATTACATAAAAATTAGTTTCTCCCCAGAATGGTCGCGCCACTCCCAGCGCCAACAAGCCCTGGGCTGCACAAAACAGAACTGATTAGGGGGAAATGGACCACAAATTAAAAACAGCCTTTGCCTAGAGAACTTCAAGGATAAAGCTGTACCTCCTTCCAACTACTGTTTTCAGATGATCCATGAAATTTCCATGTCCATCCTTGAGAAAGAAGCCAGAACACAAGCACACTGTACAGCAGGCAGAAAACTACTAGTTATCTCACTTGTGTCAGGTGTTCCAAGGTCAGGTCATTCTGTTACAAGGCTACACAAACTAGGTCAGGAAAAGAGAGAAACAAATGAGTAACAAAGCAAACCTGTACCCTCCATTGCTCCATGGAGATAGAATTCCGCACTTAGAGGAGCAATTAAGAAAAAACCCACAGGTGTCAAAAAACCATCACATACAGCTGTGAAATTAGAACCTTCCTTGTTTATTAGACAAGGTCATTTGTGACTGAATTAAGCTGTTTTATTGAGTCAGTTTAAGGAATTGTTTATAATGTATAGTAAGCATCCCATGAGTCTGTTGAGAACCTATATGACTGAGAAAGAAACAGGTGAACAGAGTACAGTGAAATACATTTTTCATAATAGAGAAAAGATACTTGCACTTCAAAATAGTAAAAGTGACTCAATTCAACCTTAATTTTCCAACACTGGAAATTACTTTTTGATGATACTAGCAGTGTGTGGTTTTCATCCATCTATTCTTTAAGAAAAGTTGACATTTAAAGGATAGAAGATTAAATGGTATAAATCCACACAGAAATGCTGTAGTGATTTTATACTAATAGTAGCTCCTCCATTTTCTGTGAACATCTGAACTATAACATTACCTTTGCCAAAAGAGTCCACTGCCTTTTGGAGGTCCTTAGAAATATCCTACCATGACTAACCAGAGCAGAGTGACAGCAGTTGCATTCATTAGGTCTTGAATACGCCTAAAATAAGCCATGAGCAATTGACCGGCTTAGTCACCAGAAACTGAAACATGCATTTCCTTTAAGGATGAAGCATATGCTATTGTTTCCAAAGTTGTTTTATTTAACAGCTAAAAAAATGGAGATGTATTTGATGACATCTGAACATACAATTGCATCCAGAACAGACATCAGGATGTTCTAAGAAAACTGAATATTAAGTATCAGAGTTAGAAGAGATGCAAGTTGCAGCATAGAGTGACGCTATTAAATAGTTTAATACCAAAATAGCTGCAAAACTGACATAAGGAGAAATAGCAGGAACTGTCTGAAAAAAGAATGGCAAATGAGATACCACTGCAGGTAAACATCCCATTGCTCCTGTGTCCCAGTCTTATTTCCCACAGGGACATGAATTGACAATTTCCATGACAGGGATACCTGTTTCCCCAAATATAACAATTTTACAAAGCTGCTGTACATATCAACTACTTCTTCTAAGGTTAACAATATCAATAATAAAGAGGTACAGGTGAAATGATGAATACAGAAATGTCAAAATCCAGTCAGCACACCATGAAAAGACAAGTTCTTTTTAAAAATTTATTTATTTATTTCAAATGAGGGTGGTCTGACTTTAGGCTCTAGAATTCTCAACTATAAGCAATCCAAATGGCATTTACAAATGCTATCCTACTCTCCCAGGGCTGTAACATCTGCATGTATTGCTCTTGTTATTTTATTCCAAAAAGAACATGCCAGCTCAGCTGAGCAGCAGAATGAAGAAGCATCCTTGCTCACAAAAAAGCATTAGGAAGCCGGGTTCTCTCTAAGTGCATACAGAAACTGTAGGCCACTAACAATGCCACTCCTGCTGTCACACAGTAATTAGCTAGCTCAGCAGTTCGTGCACACACAATGATAAGCACTTCATATTTTTTTCTCTTGAAATATCCT
The DNA here is from genome assembly GCA_024611175.1 of Megaceryle torquata. Taxonomy (NCBI): domain Eukaryota; kingdom Metazoa; phylum Chordata; class Aves; order Coraciiformes; family Cerylidae; genus Megaceryle; species Megaceryle torquata. The sequence continues at coordinate 47,962 of JANIJG010000320.1, read as the reverse complement.
ATAGTTTCAAGAAAGAGTAACTTCCATAGCAGTGGCTGTGGAGCTCTCCCTATAGAAGTTTTTTTCCTCCACACTACACTATTTTTCTAGCGGCCTTCTATACATTTATGTCACCTAAGTAGGTTTCTGGAGTCAAATTTAGACTTCAATATGGCTTTCCTGCTGTTTTGCAATCTATCTGCACCACTAGCAGTTGAAATTACATGGCAGACAGCTGTTGTAGGGGATGAGTCTGTAGGAAGGAAGACGCAGAACTGACAATCAGCTGCATACATACAGAAGCTTGTTGCATCTGGCATTTTTTAAACATAGCCATGACATCCTCATATCATCAGCTTACTTCAGCACATTTGGAAAAGAGCCTGTTTATCCAGGCTGATGGTCTTTTTCCTACAATTATACTAGTTGCAACTTTGGGTCCCCAAGTTTCTTACTGCAGCAAATTCATGCTCTTTTGTGAGCTTCCAATTCTCATGGGCAATTAAAGAAAGGAATGTGAAAAGTCACCATATGTCACCTGGAATCTTTGCCTCCAGGTGTTAGCAAAGGTTTGTCATTCTGCAGCATCATAGAGCTACTGCTTAGCACCAAGGATGACCAAGCAATTCCTCATTCTGTTTTGTTATCACTGAAGCTAATGCCAATTTTTCCATTTAATGGGAGCATGATCAGACCATTAACTCTTAATGAGCCAAGGCACCACTGGTTTGATGCAAGTATTACTGAAGAAAACAAACGTTATCTTGTTCCTATATTAGTGATAAGCAAAGCAGGCAGTTTAATGTCACTGGAATTTAAAGTCTTGTTGGCATCAATACTGTGGTGTAGTTCTCTGCAGGACAGTGATTTGTAGACATGCAAATAAAACAAATGATAGTGCTGAAAAAATATCAGCTGTAGTCAGAAAGTAGAAGAATTTACATATACATGATCAGAGTGGAAATAAAACTGGTTAGTTATTTTTTATGCTTCAAATCCTAGTGACTTATAAGGATACAAAGAATGCTGTAGTATATTTTTTTAAGGGTAAACGAACATGCTTCTGGGCACACAGGTTAGCATGCCAATTTCTAGGAAGACCTACAGCTGTATCATATTTTCTTAAACATACTTCACAGTGATAATGATAGTTGAGGCCAAAGAGCTCTGTGTAAGAGTCAATGTCATTACATCACAGATCAACTTGGGCGTAGGTCTTTTAAGCCACTAACTAGTGCTATCTCATCATGCATTACCTATGAAGACAAACATTCTCCAACACTAATAGGGCTCTGGTACTACCCCCATAAGAATGCTAATTTTGTATCAAACAATTTCTTATCATTGTCTTTATTCTGGATTACTGTTATGCTACCAAAAGACTAAATATACAACCTGTAAGATCTACATTTAAGATCACCTACTCTAGGCATTTATATTCTTCTCTATCTTTTGTGTATATATCTAGATACCACACAGAACAAAATCACCTTTTCTACCACTTAATTTAAAAACAAGAACCATGGAAATGCACTAAAAAAGAAAAACTAAAAGCAACCCCCACACTGTTCTCGTACACGTAAATTAAGGAAAAGTGTGAAAGAGTCAAATTAAAAAAAATCAAAGTAAACATTTACTCTGGAGAGAGTCTGTGGGTGTTCTAAATAAAATACAAAGCCATTTTAATTTGGGCTTCACTTCAGATCATGCATTAAAGCATTTAGGTGAAAGGACTGGCTTCAGTCCACACTGACAAAACACAGTGAGGCTTGACCTAACATCTCTTTCAGGCATTTGAAACCTAAACTGCTGTGGAAAGCGGTAACAGAATTGGCAGCGAGCAATAGAAGAAAGCTTCACCTTCTCTTTGAAAGTTGGTGTCTCAGTCTGTTTCCTCACATAGAATAATATTCATCACCAAATCTGCCCTTGAAAATATAAATATTTGAGGTAGAAAGTGAACTGGCTTGAACTCTAACCTACATTTACATTGCTCCCCTTTTCTCAAAAAGTATCAGAAAAGACAAAGGTGACTTCAAATCCTAATTATCACAACCTATTTCACCCCCTCAGTGCATTAGCCACCACACTGCAGGACATCCTGCAGCACACAGTGCTGTGGGGTGCTGGGGTAGACTGACAAACCCGTCAATCGCCCAACATCTGCTTTATACTCATTATCTAGAAAGTTAACAGTTCATTTTCATCAAATTTAAAGTTTTTCAACAATGAGAGATGATTTGGGAAGCAGAAAGTCTCATTCCACTATTGCACCATTTGGTAATATAAATAACAACGCTACAACTGAAAATGTTAATTTAGAGAGGACATTAACAAGAAGCAATGATTTATAAGGAACATTTAAAAAAGAAATAAAGGCCAAGGAAATAATTTAATCTATTAAATGCTTTGACATTAAAATGTCATTAATTACTTCACTACTTACAGACAATGACAGCAAAACCCCTAATAAAACTAAACCTTGCAGCTCTGTAATATTAGTTTACTTTTTTTTTTGATGCAAAGGAGAGTAAAACCAAACAAACAAAAGGCTGAAGGCACAGAGAATCTGGGGAAGGAAGGAATGTCTGATATGTTATTAAATACTAATAACTAAATGGTAATAATTTCCCTGTCAATGGTAATAATTTTAAGTCCGTCAGTCTCTTATGCACTTGTATTAAGACACAATTTGCAGGTGATACAATGGTTTGACTGAGTATCTGGAAGGCTATGAGATATTTCCCTATGTGTGGTCCATTTGTGAGCATGTAAGCACCTGTGTTACCTTCTCTACTCTTTGGTAACGAAGACTTAATTCTCTCACTTCACTGTAACTCTTGTAAGCGGCATGTATTTCCCTGATATTGCAAGACATACCAATCATATGGCTGTTGCCTGCAGTTAAAATCACCTCCTGACTGAAGAAGGTAAGCACCCATAGTAGAACCTGCACTTGTACTGCTTCTTGAGGCCCAAGAAGGTAAAAAACCGCATACATTGCTAAAAACCAAAGTCAATATCAGTGCCTGATCATGATACCATGGCCTACAACACACAGCCATATGAAGGATACCCTACTGGCAATCCTCTGTCTTAACCTAAAGGATTTTCCTGAGTTTACTGTGAACTTCATTCAGCAAAATGGCCAGATCTAAGTGCTGCAGACACTGCTAAGACAAAAACTTATTTGAAACATACACATTTATAAATTTTATGGCAACAGAGCAAACTTTGAAGACAAAGCTTTAGGTTAGGCATTTTTTACCCTGTGAAGTGAGACTAAAAATACTGTTCAACAAAGTAAGATGCTTTTTTTCTTTATGACTTAACAACATACATCTGTCACTGGAAAAAGACAAAACCCAAGAGAAGGAGTCCTATAAAGAGACACAGCTTTCAGTGAGAAGAAAGTTTTTAAGTCTACAGCAATGTACTCCGCAATTATAGCATGGCAAAAGAACTGATATATGGTACCACATGCACCTGTCACTACAAAAACTTAAAGCTTGCTTTACTGGGTAAAGAAATGTCTTTTATCTAGATCATCCACTAATTGCAGTCATGGACAGTAAAAGATAAGCTTGCCATGACATTTTAGAGAGCTATGATTGCTCTGAATGACTTTATTAGCTGTCATGTGCTTCGGTGGAGAAGGGAAAAATCAAAGCTGAAACCATAGGCCTCCTCCTCTCTGTGTGATGCTTTAGCCGGGCAAATGTAAAACTTTAATGCAGTTAGTTACTGTGTTTTAAAAGGAAATTAATGTCAGCATGTGTGCCACACTGAATGTATCACCACACATTCAGAACTGAAACAGAGTTGCTAAGTCTGCTCATTAAGTTTAGGTATATCCTCCCACAAGGCCTGAGAAACTTGACAGCTCTAAGAAGCCACCAAAGACCTAATGACATTCCTTGCAAGGATGGTGGTTTGACAGAGTATCCTGGTTAGACCTTCCTTGAGCGGTTGGTGGATACTTGTAAACATAGACATCTACCCTTCTGCTGATACTGCACTGAGGCTGTGACATTGCTTTATGTAGCAAACAGGGAAGGTGACAGTAGAAGACAAAGTAGCAATGGTTCATATGCTGTGGGGCAGTAGGAGAAAGGTGTTTTCAGAAAGAATCCAAAAGGTGAAATTCACCTCTAGGCAAAGGGCCAGCACAAAGCAAAGGACCTCAAAACTCATTCAAGTGGCTTAAGTAATGGACAGGCTCCATGCCAGCCTTGCAGGTAGATGAATTTCACCCTCAATCTAAGGAAGGTATGTTTACAAGAGCCAAATGTAAACAGAAAAACCCATCAGGTCAGTGGCATATGCAGCAAAGCAAAGGAGTGGCAGCCTGCAAGGAGACTAGGTCAAGTTGAGAGGGAAGGACAGTGATAACAGAAGTCAGAGTACAACACTGAGTATGACATGAACTTTCTCTCCAGGCAAAACAGCTTTTTGAAGGAAAGATCTTTCTAGTAAATTCATAAGAGAATGTATTATGCTTAAATTTTTTTCATTAGCTTCTTAAGGAAGCAATTAATGGAATAATTGCAAAGGAACATTTAAGAAAAACAAGACAAATGAAAAAGGATTACCCACGTTGGTACTGCAGTGAAACTCTGAAAGAAGCGTCTCCTCTAGATTTTGGGTTTTATTCCTCACAAACCCAGATTTCCATCTTAAGTGGATACAGCAAAATCTTTGGTGTTTGATGAACACCAAAAAGCCTGTACTTTCTTTCAGTTGCACCATGTTACTAGGGAAATGTGTATAACTACAGTCATAATTTAGTTAATTTACATACATTCCCATGTGAAAGACCCGAGTATACAAAGCAAAACACTGGCATAATGACAAGCATAAAATGTTGCAAGACTCATTTACAAGACTGTGTAAAAATGAGTAATTAAAAATACACACATGCAAGTACATAATTAACAAGTTCTCTTTGTAAAAACTAAACATGTTGAAAGTTAAAATTACAGCAAAATTACACAACTGATCCTTGTTAAGCTTGCTAAGCAAGCAAGGGCATACCTTGTTCAAACAACCACACTACGTCAGCCAGCCCTCTTCAAACTGCAGTGATAAGCTGAACTAGGAGGAAGACATCCTGCACTTTGTGTATCAGCTCAGCCTTTAGAAACATTGCACAATGGCTTTTAATGAAGCACGCATGTATTCTTCCTAGATTTTAAAAATGCTGGTATTCAGAGGATTTCCTAGAACACACACTTTCTTTGTGCTGAGAGAGAGCCACTTTGGTAATCGTAGGTATGATTTCTCGTGGTGGTTTGGTGCTAGTGGCTAATGGTAATTTCTGTGGTATTTGTGGTAATCTGTAATTGAGACATTCGAGGATAAAGCTTCTGTGTCCTTGTGTATTACAGAATCCTGTGAACTCACCCACAGGTTGAGTGACCTTTCAGGTTGTGACAATCACTTATTGAAACCATTCTCATATTTCCCACCACATAGATGAAATATCTGCTAAATATCTGAGAACAGCTTTGATGTCCCCTGTCTTCACACATGTACATCATCAGTCCTGCTGGTACCAAGTTGCTTGGCACCTGGGACTGCCTCAAGAATTACAACAACAAAAACTGAGATTTTTTTTAATAGCTACTTTTACTTACTAAGCACCAGAAACATTTGGGGTACATTTTCTCATGGTAAATGTTTGTCCAAAATGAAGAAGATTAAATTACACAAATGCACTAAAACAAAACATTCCCCTAATTTCACCTCTCAGAATTATGCAAATATGGCCTAACTTGCACACATGCTCTGAGAACTAGTCACACTGTAAAAACAATTTGCACCATAAATCCATATTACTGTCTATGACACAGTTAATAGGCCTATGTCAGGACATTTAGAAGCTATCAATACCTTTCTCAGCATTGATGTGAAACTCCATGGAAAGTTCTTTCCACAGTACATCAGACAAAGAACAGGCAAAACATAGCATTTTATAAAACACTAACAGATTTTGTTTGTTAATTAAAAGCAATCTCTGCCAGAGGCATTTAAACAAGGATGATGCAGAAACTGAAATGAATACTCTGGTAAACCTTACTGTCGGCTTAATGCCTCTAATGAAAAGTAATAATGAACTAGATATGTTACTATACAGACTTTTTTTTTTACTACATTAACTATTCCTTCTTGATGCCAGTAGCAACTCATTTTATAAGTGCAAATTAAATTTTACTTTTTTATTCTTTGTCAACTTAAGTTTTATGCCTATGCTTTATATTACACCTATATGACACTACCAACAAATCTGTGATGTGTTATAAAAGCATAAGTGCCTACCTTTTTCAGGAACCGTACTCCATAGGTAAATATATAAAGATAAAATGTAAATCTCCACCTGCAAAAGGTAAAAGAGATTAATTCTAGGATACTAGGTTTAGATATTTTACAATTCAACACAATTTCTTACAGCACTGCCAAACCACCACACCCTGGCAACATTATAACAGATGTTGAAGCAAAACTTTAATCTGTTTTTCTACAACTTCTGTTGTCAAGCATTGTGCTCATGTGCCTGCTTTTTCTGGCCTCCCATTAGACCTATGAAAATACTAGCTAATTTCACCTAAATGTGACAGAAAAAAAAACAAATTTCCAAGGATAATGAAGTTTTTTTAAAAAAGTTTAATGAAAACCAGCAATAGCAGAGGGCAGAGGACAATTCACATGCCTACTGCAGGGAAGTTCTCTTGTTATTATACACCAGGACAATAATAATCAATTTTATTGAGACTTCAACAGGTGAATTTAGAGTGCTGCACACCAAATACAGTCCTTTGCAATGAAAAACATCATCCCCAAGGAGATGGAATTTCACTTAGAAGATTTGAGCACTTCAATCTTGGTTTTAGGGAGTGCATTTATGTCAGATATGCTGGATAAAGGTGTATATATATCCACAATTTATGACTGCCTCCAAAGATGATTTTACATTTACCCAAGTACACATGAAATAATTGCTGGGCTTCTAGTTTTTCCTTTCAGATAGAGGCAAACTTGAAACTAGGATCAAGATGCCACAGAAATTAATAGAGAAAACAGCAGGAGATTTATTACAGAATCATCCTCTCCTCTACATCTTTCTTCCTTCCTCACTGAAAGAAGATATATAGAGTATCTTGCTATCTTTTGGACCCATTACTGGCTTAGGAAAGAACAGTATATGAAAGTGTAAGATAATAAAATCAAAATCTCATGCAATGTAAATTCATAGAGGAATTCCTGTGATTCCCCCCCCCCCCCCCCCCCCCCCTTACCTGGGAAGGAACACTTTTCGGTGGCTCAATTCGTATAGATGGATCCCATTCTCCTGGAGGCAAGACTGTCACTTGGTCTAAAAATTCATCAATTCCTGACAACAAATCATTTCGATCTTTTGCTTTATAGGCAACATCATGGAAAACCTATGAGAAGAAAGTACTCAATGTTCATTTTCAACAAACAAACAAACTGATTACAAGTAACACTTCCATTATTTTTAAAAAGGCATTGAACATTTTTTTAGGGTCCTCAAAAGCTCAACTTTTACTTGCACTACTTGGCATTAAGGACTACCTGTATGCACATTCTTGTGGAACATAAAATACGGAAGTTATTTTCAAAAATCAAAAGGAATAGAGTTAATTTCTAAAATTATTTTAAAAGTTTACCTTCGATACTCATTAAGCCAAGCTTATGCACTATTGCCAAATAATACTGCCCTACAGGCACCGTGCAGTATGCTGTGCTAAATCAGGACAAAAATATTATTAATAGCTTTCAAACTTTTGGGTTTTATTACTTACTGTAAGTTTTTATTAAAATTAAGTACTTCCTTTGTATACCTCTAGCTTAAGTTTATTTAAAAAGACTTCTTAGGAACCACATGAAAGCAATCCTCCTACTTACAAAAACCCCAATGTTGTACAGACAACACAAACTGAATTGACAAGCAGGTAGCATTAGGATAAACAAAAAACAAACAAGCAAAAAAAAACCCTAAAAAACCAATCCCTGAATCCCAAGATGCATTTTTATCCAGAAAGAGAAAAAAATTGCTAGTTTTGCTCTTAAAAAAAACTTTCCAGGTGATCCTGAGTTGCTTCTGTACATTCAAAACTTGAATTGTTTGTCTCCAAAGACTTGACCATTAAGTATTCTAATTGTAAGTTAGATCTTTTAAGGCTATTTACATCTTTTTAGACCAATAAATAATTTCTGGTTTTCTACTTCAATCATCTACAGTATTCCTAAAAATCAGCCTACTGAAAAAAAAATTAGAATCTGCAACTAAAGTTTTGAATATTCAGTTCTCACACTGAACTAAACACTATATTCACAGACCAGTTTCCCAGTTGTAAAATGGTCATTTTTTGGTTTATATTTCAAAGCTTTAAACCATTCTAGAGTAAAGAAATATAGAGTCTCTGCTGGATGACCCTAATAATTGCCAACAATTCAGTAGGTGGCACATGAGTCAGACTGAAAGTGTCCTAATTTTGCTGAGAAAGATTACAATAGCCTTAAAAAGTCTCAATTCCCCTGTCTGCCAGGGCTCTAAGCATATGATTTCAAATGCCTAGTAAAATTCAAGTTTTAATTATTTGACCTTGATTTGATAAAAAAAAAAAATCTGTGCTGACTCAAATGCATGCATTCTTAAACTGTCCTGAACACTTATGCAATTTGCTGTGTCCTTTTCAAAATCCAGTAATTCATATCCGATGCAATTTTATTTAACAGTTCTACTTCCTAATTTAATAAAATAATTAAATCCATACATCAAAGTTAAAACAGTTTTTCAGAAATATACTTAAGATTTCTTAAGACAGACAAGGGGACTACTTAATTTACCATTATCTAGTTCACTACCAGAAGAAATAAGTTAACAGTTCTTCTTTTAAATAGTTTGGGGTGTTTTCTCTTTAACCTGTCACTCCAGAATACGTTTTTATTGAAAACAATTGATAAACACATTATTCCAGATTTCTTTAACTATAAGAGTTTAAAGTACATCACTCACATCATCTGTCATAAGTGTTGCTATTGATCTTCCAATTTCATGGTACTGTGGAGCTTTTCCAGCTGGTCCCAGCAATAAAAACAAAAATCTGTGGAGAAAGCCATCAAGATGAATGCAGCTGACTCATTTGAATATACTCACAGGTTTCTTTCAACATAATGTTTAAAAAAAGATTCAGTGGTGAAATGAAAATATTCTCTTCACCATTTCAGATCTCACAGACTGCTGCAAGACTAAGGAAAGACTCGCCTGAAAGCCATTACTGGAAAGAATTTGAATCCTGAACCAAAATTACTCCAAAATCTTCTAAATGAAGCCTAACTTTTCTACTTCTTATAATGCTTTAAATGTAGTAGAAATACACAGGCTAGAGCTCAATGAATATTTCCTCTGGATTATAAACCTTTCTGACACTCTCACTGGCAAAGATCTTTTAGGAAGGATGTAGGATTTTTATGAGCTGTTCTAGACTCCCTGATGATCACCTCTTCTTGGGAGTTACACCCCTCTCACTTGCTGTGATTGGGTACATCACCAAGCGTGCACATAGAGGTACTTCAAGCAATACACTGGGCATACTCATATAGGCTTATCCTGGTCCTGTGTCAGTGGAAAGGAAAGGGGACCTGCATTTTTAACACCTACAAAGGTAGAAGTGTCATTTTGGGAAGGGAATATATCCAGAGATGGGTTGCAGCATACATTAACAGTCAGTCTCCATTTCCAATCACACCAATAGTTATCACACTTTAGGACAAAACAAAACAAAACTTGAACAGGACTAGTATCTTATAAATTCAAAAGGATACAAACCAAAGAGTGAATCTCACTAATTCTTTTCACAACCTTCCTCCTATACTCTTTGGAAATGAAGGTCCTAAATATTACATATTTGAAAAAAAGTAGTGCCTTCTTTCACCTCACAGCACAGAAAACTAGATGTTATTTTTCCTTTGCAAGTTGACTACCCTAACCAAAACTAAGGTTGCATCTTCAGAATCAAGTATGCTATTCCAAATCTAAATCTAGATTCTAGATGATTTCTAGAGATCCTTCCAACTCCAACAATTCTGTTAAAGCTACACCATTCTGAAAAATTTAGGAAAAGATAGTTTTAGCTACATTCATACAATAATCTGCATGCAGAAATTCTGGAATTTTCCAAGAAATATTATAAGCACTAATGTAAACTGTGCTCTGAAAATTCTCATATTTGTTTATAAGAATGCTGCCAAGATTGTTTTTGCCTTTCATTAGAATGTATAAACAGGAAATTACAAAGATAAACAAGTACTTTGATAATTTTAAAACATTCAAAAAGCACACCAAAAAGCATGAAGTGTATGAATTTATACGAAACACCACAGAAGAGCCCAATGTTCAGAGAAAAAGAAGAGTCCTCCATGGTGACTGGTGAAGTGACCTGCTATCTCATCATGGGACCTGCATTTTAACATTTCTATTGTCTGTAGTAAGGATGGGTGCCCCAGGCTGGATAGCATATTGTAGACTGAAAACTGTTTCAATGTATTAGCTGCAAATTGGTTACCCCAATGTCAATCATTTATATTTGGTCATACAATTAAAACATGGTAAGTTTTTCCACCACCTAGGTTATTCATAGACCGAGCATTTGCATACAAAGAGCAGAGCTTCAGATTAGACAGACTTTCAGGCTTAGTGGACTCTTCCCACTGTCATGCTGTGCTGCGCTGACTGGAAGCATAACAATCTTCATGCCCAATGTCAACACAAGCTTGAAAGACTCATTGCTTTTACTCCAGGTCAGCTATCCATTTACTCCAGGTCAGCTATCCGTTTACTCCAGGTCAGCTATCCGTTTCAACTTAGGCACTTGCTTAAGATAGCACCATTATATTTATTGAAAGCATTCAGAGAATTTTTATGGTGGATCTCATTCCTTCAAATTTTGAATCAAATAGCTGGTAGCATTTTAAGCAAAATTCTACATTTCTTCAGCTTAATAAGAGTATGCATAAAAATTTACAACTATTTGAGATCTTAAATATTATTAAAAATAAAGCCAGACTTTCTAGGTATTTATTTACCGTGTGGGAACCGGAACCTCTGTGAGACCTGAGAGAAGCACAGCAGGGGAGAGCCTCACAAAAGCAATAATAGGTCTTTCTAAAAAATCTACTTCTCCCACTAACACATTTGATGCTTCTGCTCCTGAAGGAATTTTCCTCATGAAGTTCATATCAACCTATTCATACAGAAATGAAACATAATGTTTATTCCCTTACATTTGTTACAAGAAATTGTATAACATACGTATTTACTAAACATTTATGCTACAAAGAAAAATAAAAAAGCAAATTAAATATCCCACAGTACATAACACAAACACATATCAAAAATGCCAGCCAGCCAGCTAATAATAAATTATTTTCTAAAAGTTACAATTAATACCATCCGCTACATTCTAGAAGACTCCAAATTGCATAACCACCTTTCCAATACTACTTGTCATGACAAACAATCCATGATAGGACGTAACAAGATCTATGCACAATTAACTAAGGAGAGTTCATGTAATTACACGTGGTTTCTAAAATGCAGTTAGTTATTTCAGAGCTATGTATTTCAAATATGTCAATTTTGAAAAATAATTTATGCTTTCATCCATAAAGAATATGATGGCTGGAAATCTTAACACTCATTTCTGTACATAATGACAGAAGAGCATTACAGAACTGTACAGCACATGAACTCTGTGTTCACATACGTACACACACACACAAGCACCAGTTACACTGCTAACTAGAGAACTTACAGATGGCCTCTTGAGTCCCACACCAAGTGTGCCACAACTACAGTGCCAGGAGGCTGACTCCTGCCCAACAGGAGATAAGGCAGGTGTACAGAAGGACAGGCCAAGCAAAAACATAAAAACTGTGACAGCGGAACAGGAATATATGGCACCTGCCACAATGAGAACTACAGTGCAAATTAACTTTCCTCAAACATTGTTATTTAACTTGGCAAACCAATTTTCTAACAGTGTTTCACAGTGCAGATTATACTACAGACTGAATTCTATAGTAAAAGCCATACCGAAACTTACCCAGCAAATTTAAAGGAATACAAGGGATATACAGTATTACACAAGATTTCCTTCAGAAAGTGCTATTATATGCTCCTAATGATTACGATGTACAATGTTTTGTACAGCAAACTCATACATAAAGCAAATCCCCTTAAAAAGCCCTCTTTACAAAAAAAAAAACCAACAACAAAAACACCCAACCACAAAACCCACCACACAACCAACCAGTCCTAGAAAAAAAAGAGTTACACAATCCACACAATTGTTTTTATAAGAGTCTTTATAGCAGATATGAAAATATCTCCCTCTGCACGAAAAAATACAATGTCTGCACTCTTGAAGTTACCAAAATACTGAAGAGATTTGTCAAATTGAGACAGAAAGTTCAGTCCCATTGGGAAGAGTTCCAAAACATTTGACACATTTAGCCCATACCACATTCTGACACTCACATGTACAAGTTATGTCTTAGTATGTGTATCTTGTACAGGTACACTCATACACATGTATATACAGGTGTCTTAGTTGTAAGAGGGAAGTTACAGCCAGTATTTTTTTTTTAAATAGTCATTTTGTGCCTAACATTAAGGTATTTAGTGTTATTTACCTTACTAAAATCAACAGTGCTGTTTTCTCTGCTTCCGCCTGTCCCAGTACCTTTAACATCTCCACTTTTCCCAGTGTCTAGGCTTCCAGGTGCTGACTGTGGAGATGCTAACAGCCCTGAATTAAAACAAAGAAGGTAAGTTCAAAATGGTGTATGAAGTGAAATGAGGATGCAACACCAACAAAACTCAATGTGGCAGCTTGCTTAAAGCAAATGTGCAAGTTATTCAGAGTGCCCTACATTAGTATCATAAATGCAACATTAACAAGTCACTGTGTGGTCAAACTAATGACATCATTTTAAAAAATTAAGTATTTCATAAATGATGGCCATTTGCAGAACAGTCACCAGAAAACAAGAGCTCCTTTAATTGTAGAAAAAAATAACAACTGTTGGCATTTTATTCACAACCACTCTATAGTTAGTAGATAGACAGCATCTTCACTATGTCAGAAGTCCTTAACACCAAAAGCAAATACCCATCTAGTCTGCTGTGTAGCAGTTACTTCAACCATAAAAAGCCTTGGCAAGCCTCAGGCAACAACTACAAGGAATGATACCCTGGTAGTTAGCTAACCTGTACAAGAGTGTACTATTTGAAGGATAGACAGATTGCAAACCACAATTTCAACCAACAGACCAAAGCTCCAACTATTGATCTGACCAGGTGTTACTATGTGAAAAGGTCTCTCTAACACATTAGCTGAAGAGGCACATGAAAGTAATATATTCAAGGTAAATACACAGCTTCCCTCTCACATCTGCACCAAGACACACCCTTTTCTCTAGCTTGCTATCCTATCAGCAACACTGAATTGCAGGTTCAGCGAAGGGTGCATGAGTCAAGTAACCCATGTGTCCATTCACACAGAAACCTATGCTGCACTATGGTTATCCGTACCCAACTGCCATTTAAAAGCTGGTCTAGGCATGCAGAACCAAGCCCAAATCCCATCTTTTGGATTATAGAGCTTTTACTGGTTCAGTTTAACATACACTAGCAGTGCATTTGGCCTTGCTTGTCTATACTAGACCTTTCAGATGTGGTCATAAAACATGCTTTAACACATTTTCAAAACCAAATGTGTGTTATTCACAGTAATATCAACCAATTTTGAAATATTTGACTGCATAGCAGTTAACATTAAGGTATGTTTGTGGAACTAGAAATAAAAAAGATATTTTAAACAGTTGTTGCAGAAGAGTATAATGTAAATGTTTACACATACAAAGTTTTTTCACTTCTCTCACCACATAATAAAGGTAACTGATGATGTATGATTGATGAAAGATAAACAACACCACGTTATTTTTTGCACTTTTTGCAAATGCCCTGTGAGCAAGAGCAAGCAGAGACTAGAGTAAAAAAAGAAAAAAAAAAAAAAAAAAAAAGAGAGAGAGACAACCAAGGAGGAGAATAGAGAATTAGAATTCTATGTATAAGCATAAACTAATGTATAATTTCAATACTAAAATTATACTGATTCTTCTAAATCCTTTGCATTCAAAATTTCTCCAATCATTCGCATTTAAGTTTCACAAGTTTTGGATCTGATACAGGAACACGTGCCTGATCTTAAACCATGTGTAAGTAGTTTTCCTTTCTATTGGTCTTGTAGTACAACTTGTTGTCTACAAGTAAACCCTTCTGAATTACTATTTTTAGTAAGTAATTATTGTAAGACCAAAGTTGTTCTAAATATTGTTTTACTCAGTTTTAAAGTACATTATCATTGAATCAAAAGACCCCTTAAAACAGGCTGCTTTGCTGTTGTTCACAGACATTAAGAAAGCTTCATGATGCTGGTGAATTAACAGTATTCATCTTTAGCGGTGACACAGCTCTCTTCCCAGCTCTACCTATGGAATTCATTATTTAACAGTTTCAAAGACAGAAAAACAAAAGCTGTTCTTCAACTGATAACAAAAGAAAAAAAATGTTAGGGAATCCTTTGCCTCATTCGCTCAGTATGAACTGATAACTGGCTGATCAGAAGTGGTAGACAAAGTGTCCCTCTTCCCTCCTTTCACAGTAACCCATGTTAAATTAAGTAACTGTCCAGCTATTTACAGAGACTACAAAAAATAAAGTCTGAATAGCTCAAGGCCGAAGACAGTTGAATGTTAAACAAAAGAAAGCCATCTACTAGAAAACTAATGCAGTTCCTAATGCTCACAGGAGACAAACCCACCTCAATCATACGGACATTGAAAAAGTATTCAGGTTGAAATATCCTGAATTACTAGAGAGGTAAATACAGACCATAATGTATAGTGGAATGGACTGAGTTTTGGGGGTTTTTTTGTGTCCCCGTCCCCCGTCCCCCCCCCAATTACTACAAGATGACTTTCTCTTCAGGGTTCCCTTCTAAATTTGCTTCCCAAGGCAGAGATTAGTCCAGATATAGCCCTAAAGTCATAGTCTGAGAATGTCTTCAAAGGCATCTCTAAGGAAAATGTGTCTTTCTGGGGTCAGATGATTTCTTGAATTAAAAAAAAGGCCAAACAACACAAAAACGACCCACACCAACAAACCAGAAAACAGAGATGTCTTCCATCATTACTGATGTTTATCTTTCTCTGAAATACTTATTCAGAGAAATTTCTCAGTAAATATAGAAATCATTCCTTTCAGATTTTTCCTGTATGAGAAACATTCCCTTAAAGCACAAAAGCAATTTGAACAGGAGTTGAAGATTCTGGTGGAAAGCTTTATTAGTGATAATAATAGCATCAAGTACTTGATTTTCATTTGTTTGCCTTCTCTGGGGTTCTAAAGACCTTGGGTCTGGAATGCTGTCATTCCTGTCAGATGACTAGAAAAATGAGAACTGGAAAATGAATTACAGCCATTATTTCACTTCAGGTTTTTAATTATGTTTGAAATATCACTCATGGCAGAGAATGATCTTCATGCAAATTCTCTGTTTCCCAGAAGTAAGTCAGAGAGTTTTTTGTTTACTTTTCTGAATTCAAGTAAGGATGAGGCACATACAGCAACTCAAGATGACAGCCTACAACATACTGGTGGGAGTGGGGAAGAGTGGGAGCCTGAAGGCTAAAAAGAAAGGTGATGCCCTTAAAAGCATGAAGAATGCTGAAGTCTCTAATTAAGTGATAATTTTGCAAAAGTAAAGCAAGTATAACAGTACATAAGCAAAATACACGTTATGAAACGTTTACTAAAAATTATTAACAAAACTGTTAACACTGCCAGAACTTCCCATCTTTTCTTTCAACTTATCTATACACCTACTTACCTTTTTAAGTGTAAAGAACAATAGCTTTGCAAGACAATAAATTAATGAATTGCTGAGCTCTGACCTACAATTATAAACTTTTAACTACCTTATCCAATTTTTCTTATCAAATACAACAAAAGGGTAATAAAGTGTCTGGTGCTGAAGCAATGTACTAAGAGATAGCTCTCTGGAAACAGCTGTAGGTGAACCAAACCTGCCAGTGCCATCATAAACTACTACTGATTTTTATGGTTTTAAAAAGCACAAAAGCAAACCCAAAATTGCTTCAAGACTTCATGATAAAAACTGAACTACAAATACTACTGTTAATTGCATCCTTAACGATTCTTTTCATATTCTTCCCTAATACTTCACTATGTCTTCAGCTCTAGCTACCTCAATATTGTAAACCAGTGTTTGATACCCTAACTCCACTACTGACAAAAACAACAAAGAAAAACCTGATATGGACTGTAGGTGAGTGAAGGGAAAAGGCCACCATTTTTGACATTGCTTATGTATTATATTTTAAAACCATATTCCTTTTTAATTACATAAATGAAGGTTAATTAAAGAATTTCTCTGCTGGCTTTAGTTAAAAGCTAAAAAGTTAAAAATGCCGAACACAAAAGCAGTCACAACTGAAAAGAAATAAAACATGCAGGCAGAGGTAACAGTTATCATATCCCTTTGTGCCCAAGTTATGTGCCAAAAACATCACAGTGCAAGTGATCTAGATGCAGAAAGCATCACACGTGGACAGCTTAAATTTCAATAGTTGCCTGGTGCTTTGTCAATATTTTCCTCTGTCTTCTTTTCCTGGCTTTCCTGCACTTCTAAGTCCTCCTCAGGTGGGTGGATTACTACTGAAGGGATATCATCACTGGCAGGTGACACCAGCAATTCCTTGCCCTGAAGTGAACTTGGCTGGGCACTTGTGGTTGGCGGGTGGCTGCAGGTAGGACTGGAAGGTGGTGTGTTTTGAGGGGTAGGTACAGGGGTTGTACACCTTGAGGTTGCCGGGGTTCCAGCTCTTGAAGGAAGAAGGTAATTGAGAAGAACTGACAAACGGTTTTCTCCTCTCAGGGAAATATTTGAGGCAGAGAGACCTGTTCGCAAAGAGTGACGGGAGGCTGAAAGGCCTTCCCCTGAGATAAAACAAATGAAACACCATGAGGCTTACAACAGAGATTAAAAAAAAAAAAAAAAAAGAAAAAAAAGAAAAAAAAAGCCAAATATGCATTAACAATTTACATAGTAAATTGCAAGCTTTCCAGGACAGAAGCATCATACTCATGCAAGTAAGACAAGAGATAAAAGCAAACCTGATTTCAGACATTAGAAGAGTCAGAAATTACTAATAAGTACTAATTAAAACACTGAAGATGTGGGAGAAGTATTATCTTAAGCTGTGTAAGATTTGTTAATATAATTAAAACAAAAAACTTGTATCTCTTGAAACTAACAAATTTTCCTAGAACTTATTCCAAATTGCACATCATCTACCTTTAATGCCATCCAAATACTACATTAAAAAAATTTTTAAAATTAGCAGACAAAAATTACAAGACTTAGGTTAACTACATCCATTATATACAAAGAACTACTATCAAAATATTTCAAAATTAACATGATCAAACATATTGGGCTAAATGCAACCATCTTCCAATAAAAATCTTGTTTAATAAGAAGCTTCCTAGCCAGCTGTAGTCTCAATATATATTTTTGTAGACGGCACAACAGTGAGATACATAGTTCCCTCTCCATTTCTTCTTGCTGTGACTTACCCTGTTTGTCTAAAAACAAACATTTCTCCCATATCCACAGTCACTTTTCTTGCCCTATCCAGTTTCAATGTCCCACTAATTTCACATAAAGGCAACATCACCTTGTTATGCTTCCCTCAGATTTAGGTTTGCAATGGATTTCAATTCTTCCTTAAGCAAGAAATGATACTGCCTATCCTCATATCAGCAGTTCCATTAGAATGTTTAGCAATACTTCTCCCATTAGCACAAACACTTTTCCTGAGATGGCAATCTCCTTGAGAAGAGTAAAAATTACTTGTCATATAACCCCTGAAACCAAAACCATGCTGTTTCATGTACCATGCCATCAAGCAAGGAAATGGCAAAGTGGACACATTTAGTCTGACATTTATACTAGGCACTACAGAGACCAACATATTGAACAACCCTAGAACAATTTACAAGGAGACACAGAAAGTATGCCCTAGGTGAAGGTCATATACATTTCCCCCCCAACACTGGAAGAATGGATCCTACAGATACAAACTTGCTTGAAATTAAAAATGAAAGCCTCAAAGATCAACTAGTAAAACTGCAGTGCAGTAAAGAGGACCAGTAAAGCAAACTGGTTTGTCTATATTAGTCTGTACAGTAATAATTGGAATTCTTGGATGAATTGTGAGCATGACATGTCCTAACACATACAGGTATAAAAAGGAGCCTATAAAGATTATGCATATATGCATATTTGGTTTCTGGAAAGGAGTTCACGTTATATTGGTTTCTTATTTCAGCATATATCCCATATTCCATTGCAGAATTAGTAGTAAGAATAAAATGCACCAGAAGCAATACATGAAAAGTAACTGACAAGCAAGAGATCTTGGATACAGAATTACAACTGGGGATACAGGTGTTCAAGAATGGGTAAAAGTAGTCTAAATGTGAAATTTTCACATTTGCTAAACAAAACAGCAAAGTCAGAAATTACAGAAGAAATTATGCTCTTCTTATCTAAGAAGTTGGGTTGGGTTCGGGGTTTTTTTCCATTCTAGAAGAAAAATAAATCTGAAACTATCAAGGAAATATTTAAGCAGGCATCAATATTCACT
This sequence comes from Megaceryle torquata, assembly GCA_024611175.1. Lineage (NCBI taxonomy): Eukaryota > Metazoa > Chordata > Aves > Coraciiformes > Cerylidae > Megaceryle > Megaceryle torquata. The sequence goes on along the minus strand of JANIJG010000320.1, from coordinate 29,164 downwards.
AGCTAACAAGGTATCAGCAAGCTTGGACATTTGCTGGAGAACACTTGAAGTAAGTATCAGTAAGTACCTGAGAGATCCCAACAAGCACTTAACTAAGTGCAATGAGTTCTACGCACTTAAAACTCTTTCAAGACAGGAGAGCAGCTTCGCTTCATGGAGTAATTTATGAAATCAATACTAAATTTTCAGTAGAATAAAAAAATTCAGCTGGTATTTTATATCTTAGTTAATGCAAGGCATTAAAAAGAAAACAAGAACAGAAATAGAAATAGAGGCTGTAAGAAATACAATAATAAAAGTACACTGTTATGCATTATATATTGCTATTTGGACTTTAGAACTGAGATACCTAGAGTAAATGTCTTGATATTCCAGAATGTTTTAAGGAATTGGTTCAGTAAAAGATGTGATACAGGCTATAAAAATATCGAAAACACCTTGCTTGTGGTTTTGGTTTCTTGTTTTCTCTTCCTCCTGTTAGAACCTTATCTACAAAGCAAGGTAAAAACAAAGTATCCTACCAGAAGTTATTTCTTTACCATTAGCACAGTGAACTTTTTCTAGTCATATTAACATAACACCACTGGATTGAAATACAGCAATTGTCAGCATCACTGCCCTCATTACATGACCCCAAAGTAAATCTCAAGTATAAAGATTGAGTAATCAAGTAGTATCCATCTGACAAACATGTAAAGCTAAGCCACAATGCTGGAATTCCTCATATATTACACATTTTATTCAAGCATATCCTAAAAAACATTAGGATCAGAGCAGGTCTATTTCTATACTTCAAGACAATAATGCATGCTATGTATACAGGCAGGAGTAGAAAGTTTGAGCAAATTCAAAAATATACAGCAACAACATCCACAGCTACACATAGCACACACTGTTATCATTAGTTCTTTGCATATCAAGAAGTAAACACTTATCTGCTATTATCAGCTGAATTTTCCTTCATCTCCCACTGAGAACATTACTTAAACACGTTAGAACAAACTGGATGCTACAACTTATCTCACCATTTCGCTCAAGCAAGTGAGGGTCAGAATGTTTCTTGCCTATATCTGCGAAAGACCGAACCAAGGGAATCCGATTACTGAATTTTTTCTCATTCTGATGATGGTGCCTTTTTAGAAGGGCCTCTCTCACATTCTCTCTTATGGATTCATCCAGCTGGCCAGAGGCAATCATGTTGTCCAAAACCATATCTACATAGTAACAACAACAACAAAGAAATTTATATACATATAGCCATCAAATCTCTCCTTCACTACACTCAAGCACTGTAGTTGCACCAAATAATAAGAAAACTTATTGTCTATTAAAAAAAAAAAAGTCTTATTTAGCAAAGTCATCTTCAATAATCCACAGGAAATTTTCAAAGATGTCACCGAACAAGAAAATGTGAGAATAAGGAAGCAAAACATGTAGATCCAAAAGACAAGTACTTATTAGTAGCATTATTTTATAAAATAAGTTACCTAATATTTTATAATATACATGCCTTCAACAACCCTCCACCAGAAGTAAACACACAAAGACAGAAACACAATGCACAATGGAGTACAGACCTGAGACAGTCCTAATCTGGTGTTCCCTGTTTTCAACTACATAAAAGTTATTATAAAATGAGAATAATTCCCTAACTCTTCCACCACCTTCAGACGCCCTAAATTCCTGAGGCTCCCTACCAAGCTTCATGCAATTCACATGCTTTAGAAAGGAAGCTCAAGTAAAACAAGAGCTAGTTGCATCACCTCAAATGAAACTGCATGACAACTTTTAGAATAGCTTTTGCCAGTCTTATGTATCAAGAATCTAACTGTACTGGCAAACTGTAATTACATAAGACTTTGTACAATGCAGTAAGTTACAGCTCAGAATACCTCACAAAAAAATTATACGTGACAAAGTCTCTGTCAGTACAGTGCAGCTTCCTTCTGGGAATACTGGTAACATTCAGCCTTTTGCTTTAGCTTCACAAGAGAAAACCTGACACCCTCTCCCCTCCCATTTTGAGTGAGAACCAAGGTATTCCTGGCTCACAGAAACAACACAATATATTTGTATGCCAGGGATTCTTACTTATCCTACATGCTTCATAGCAGCACCTAAAATTAACTCAAAACAAATTCATGCAAACTCTTAAGACATCCTGGATCCATCCAAAATCTGCTATTAAAAGAGTACTGTTCACAAAGAATTAAGCAATAACTTTTTCTTCTGTACTGAGATGATTGCTAAATTCAATTATTAAAAATAAATTATAAACCAAAACATTACTTCTACAGACCATGTATTTAACACTTTTGGTAAGTCAGGAAAATAGGAAGGGAATACCAGTTCCCTGAGTGAATTTCAAAGATTTCAAAAATTATGTAAAACTAGTTCAAAGGTATTCAGGCTAAGCAGGTGTGTGTTCATATAAATAACACAAACACACCTGAAAAAGCCTTCAAAGCTAATTTTACAGTATGCAAAATGACCATGTAATTAGTGAGGACACTCAACATAGTAGGTCTACATGTACAAAATATATTTCTGCTCGCCTCTTATAAAGGGGAAAAAATACCGACAATCAACTGCACTAATGACATAAAGTTAACATCAGCCAAGTTATGATTAGTAATTATGATACTGAAGTGCTCAAATATGCCCTAAAATGTTCTGGACAGATATTTACGTTTCATCTGCAGAAACAAAGAACACATTCAGGGATTAGAAAAAAGGCAAATTCTGGGCCTCATATATTATATATAATAAAGGAGGTCCTACTCATCCAGTGTAGCTCCTTGTAAATGAAATTTATAGGATCAGCACTTTACAACCAGATGGAGAAACTGCAGTAAGCATGAGCATACCTGTTTCTTCAATACAGTATTTTCAAGAACATAAAAGGATACCATCAATATCTCAAGTTATAGATTAAAATTTAGCAATAAAGTATTTTTTTAAAAAAAGTTTTGCTGCAACCTGCTATCTCATCCAGTGTGTTTGCTCTCATGTCCAACATGACGGTCCCATTCAGAATACAGCTTCGCAGTTCAAAGAGACTGTGCAGAGACAAAGTTGCTACATAGGGCTTGCTCCATCGATCACCACCATCTTCAACATCCTCTTCAAATTTCAGCCACCTGAAATGCATGCACATACAGATGTTTCTATTTCTCCTAGAAGACAGACAATTTGGCAAGCAATCCCATTCTTCCCTGTGGCTTCTGTATGACACAGAACAGGAGATCCTATCAGCTTTCATTTTCTGACAACCCAACTGACTGTCACAATAAATTTATCAGGCCTTTTAACCATACTCAACTGTTTTTGTTTTGCCCATTATATTTCTTTTGGTTTGAACAATACCTGTCTATTCACAAGTTCTTGTGAACAGTCTACGATTGTGTCTTGTTACTTGATTTGCATATCTTGGTTTCATCAGTATTTTAGGATTAGAAAAGTATCTGAAATACACTGTATATACCATATTCAAGTCTCCTAGGGTGCTAAATCAGACATTCAAGAGCTAGGTAATTGGAACGTGTCTAACTATAAATTGATCTTGACTCTGACTTACAGGCATTATATAAATTAAACTTCTGCAAAAACTAAAATGCAGTAAGGTTTTCAGAAGTACTGAATGACGAAGAATTTATTACAATACATACATAAAAGGAAGCATTAACCAATATGGGCCAAAAATAATCATGGCATCCTGTAACATTCATGCATGAAATTTGCAAAACATTAATCAAATGCTACCTAAAGAAAAAAAGTGTAATTATCCAATTTTCATTATGTTTGACTGAAAAAACCTGATACTAATATACCAGCAATAACAGAGCAAAGAGATTTCTAAGATTACAAATACTGTGCTTGATGGCAGAACACCTGTATTTATGACTACACACAGTTGCACCTTTCACAATGCTTGGCACAGTAACTTTCAGGAAAGGGAACACAGCACCAGTAAGACTGAGGGTCTCTTAAGAAATCATATTGATTTTTCACAAGTTGGACAAAAAGCAGTTTAGATTGCTGAAGTGTGAATTAACAACTCCTAGAGTTCATGAAAATTCTAACCTAGAACTGCCTTGCAGTTCTCTGAAATACAGATCACAAGAAGATATACTTTGAAACAATCTACTTGTAGCATACCTAGCTGTTTCTTTCCACTCATATTCTTCTCCATCCCTGAAACAGAGTTCATCCATTTCAGTGAAGAGATCATGGGGAATGTGTTCATCATCATCTTCAGTACCCAAGATAAACTGCACTCGTTGGGATGGTGTGTCTTAAAGAAAAGGAGAGGGAAGAAGAATTAAAGAAACATAGACAATTTTTTAAAAGGAGGTTCTTTTAAAATATCAGTTTCTGAAAACATACGGAAATTTATGCTTATGTAATGCAATTAAGTAATTTCAGCTCTTTATAGATTAACAGTATGAAAATAAACATCATCACCAAAATTGGTAAAAAAAGTAAAAATTAATATAACAAAGGGCTAGAAACTTTGTTTACTCTTTAAATGATACCACCAGGACACAGACACTAATTACAGG
>JANIJG010000320.1:0-18798 GCA_024611175.1 Megaceryle torquata | reverse complement strand
ACCCCCCAAAGAAAGCAAGTAATATATTAGCAATGGAGAAAGAGTTGACTCTAAAACTGTTGGAATTCAGATTACTAGCAGTTATTTCCAAAAGGAACACAGTCTTTTTATTTGAACATTGTTTCTAAAAGCTTAAAAGGTACAATGATGTGACCTTCAAAGTTTTATTAACACAAATGTGTGTAACACAGTACCACTCTCAAGCAAAGCCTGTTACTGAACTGCTTTAAACCAATAATTAATAGAATTAGTAGACTAACCGATACTAAATTTAGTAATACAAAGTCCAAGAGATAGTTGTTCATTTTAATCTAACATGACTTTATCCAAGCTTAGCTGTTCAAATCCTCCAAGAGTATTTACTACTTAAGGTCCTTATCAATACGAAATAAATTTAAATGTTAGGAGCTTGCTACGCATCTCCATCACATGGTTTGCCTTACTCCAAAAGTCAGTTTATATCAAGTCCTGTAAACCTGACAGACTAGAAAACATTGTTTAAGCTCTCTAATTTCTTCCCAAAGTCCCCTAAGAAAATGGTAATAGAAGACTTCTAAATTCTGAGAGAGATCAAAAACATGTATCCAAAAATGCTCTGACGTGGCTAACCTATAAGTTCAACTCCACACAGAACTTTCTTCTAACCACCATTTTGTTAGCTAGATGCCTTTTAAGCTCCATACGAAGAAGGACGTTGTTCCCCATGTTAATAAGGGAAAGCAAAGAAAATCAACTTAATATCAAATCCTGTAACCTAAAAATTTCAACTGCAGAGACCATACATTAATTACAGTTGTAAGGGACATCTGGATGTGGGTCATCTGGTCTAGTCTTGCTCAAAAGAATAGCCAGCTTCAAAGCTGACACCATCAGGTTGGTCACGATGGCAACCACCCTAGCTTCAAATATGTGTAAGGATAGATAGCCTACAGCCTCTCCAGGAAACCTATTCAAACACAGAATAAGATACTGTGTGACAAGAATTTCCTAATATCCAGTCAGCACTTCTAGTACTCCATCACGCATGTGCTCCCCCTCACCCTTTCACTATGCACCTCCAACAAGAATCTTGATTCCATCTTCTCCACAAGGTCCCAAAACCTGCTGAAGAAAAAAACTTTTTGACAAGAAACACTACTTTTCAAAAAAACCCAACCATTCAAGTAATAATCTGAAGATATAGAATGTAATTTGTGGAGAAGCATTTATTTAATCAAATAATGTCATAACCTATCTTGTCCCAGCATGGAGCTTTCCAGTATGGAAAAACTGAAGGATCTGCAGGAGAGATCCTAATCTGCACTTAAGACCATAAAACGGGGGGGAAGGGAGGGGGAAGCAGCTGTTCCATGTCTTCCAGCTTACATACCCAACACATTACCCTTGGAGGAAGCATTTGCAATCTATTATCTCATGCCTTGACATTAATTCCCTTTACATCAAAGAAAGTACTTGTATACACAAAAATAAGCTCAATGCAATTTATTAGAACAACTTCTACCACTTTTCTCACAGATCTGCTCTGAAGTTAAGCACACAAATGACAAAAACAATCTCAGGTGGACGGAAGAAGAAAGAGTGAGAACAAGAAAGACTTTTCATGACCAAAAAACCTTCACAGCCCAAAAGCCTTCTCCAAATATTCTTTGCTCTGATGAAACTTAAGGAACAAGTAGAATTCCTCATTTCCACACCTCCTTTTGCTTAAAGCTAATTTATTTATAAATATATGTCTGAAAATTAACTTATCAGTAATTCACCAAAAATACTGCTACTATGCTAACTCTCTAAGCAATGTCACATTTCTGAAGTATGCAATTAAATGTATACTTTAGTATTTATAGTGAAGTTCTTAGTAGGAGACACAAATATTTCAAGGTAAACAGTAGTATTTTAGCTTATTTTATTAACTTCTCTCAGACAAAACATTTCCAAAAAAAGTCAACTCATTACTACATTAATTCCTTAGGTAATAAGTGAATATGAAGTATTTAAATATAACCTTGGTCTTTCATGTATGAACTGACTATAGAAAAAAGCACTATTATTACCAAACATTCTTCTTCTGTGCTTTATGAAAAGAATTATTTTAAAATTGTCTTGTTTTCAGAATAAAACAATCAAAATAAAGTTTTCTAATCAAATCTGAATAGAAGAGTAAAGAAAATTATTTCACATGACAGTTACATGCCACAGCTGGACCCGAAAAATTCTCAACAGTGCAGCGTATTTTAGAATCTATTAAGCCTCCTGGGCTTTATTCTGAAATTTCCAGTTGCTCCTAGTAATTAAGTTTATCTGAGAATATGCTCTTTATATTAAAATACTTGATAGATAAAATTGAGAAGTGTAATCCCAAAATCCAGTATGCATTGCATACAGTAAATCAGCTCAGCGTTCCCTACACAACAAAGATTGCAGCTGCCAGTCAGCGCAATATGATGCTCTAAACATCAGGTTTCTCATTACACACAGAAGTGGTTTGTTTTGTTTTTGTTTTTTTTTTCTAAGACCAAATATGAGTTGGGAGTGACAGTCATAGGAGAAAAAATGCACTGAGTATTTCTATTTGACACAATTAACAATATTCAAGGAGGCATTATCAGTAATTATATTAGACATGGAAGTAGTAGCAGTAATAGGAAAAGCTTAGTGCCAGATGACAGAGCTCCCCAGGGATTCTGGCACATGGTACATCCACCGCAGGTCTTCGTGGCCCACTGCCAGCACTGGTGTCCCTCAGCAGGGAAAGGAGCCAGCACTTGATACCTGTGGGAGGGAGGCCCCCACTCTGAGCTGAAGTGGCTTTTGGGCCATCTTGTTTCTGCAGCAGAGCTCAGGAAAAAAGCATGCACACCCAGGATAGTTTCAAAGAGTTGTTTCTGCTGGAAGAAAAACCTAGAAACACGCAATTCAACCAAAAGTCCCATTAAGATCAAGTGTTAGCCATTTTATTGATGAAGTGTATGACTAATAAAAAAAGGCAATGTTCTTAGTGCTTCACAGATGCCATATCCTGTAAGGACATGAGACTTCCACACCCGTAACACTGTGCTTGTATTTCAAAGGAAACATTTGCAAAGATTTTCCCCACTTGTGACCCATTAGTGGGTCACAAATACATCTGCATTACAAATTTGATCACATCCCTTTCTTGCAGAGCTGCTGCACACATCTTTAAATGGATCAGCTTACCCAAAATGGATGTACTTCCTGATATTTTAAAGGTATGAAAGATATTAGAGGGAATTTTGCCTCATGTAAGGATTACCCTTTCTGAGAGACTCAAACGTTTCACACCTTCGTTACGAAATAAAAATGTTCAGAAATTTAAAAAAATATTTCTCACTTTAAAAGCGTTGAAACATCAGTTTTCAATGCATTGCAAATGGAGATGTCATCATTCAGAAAGACTTCTGACATCCATCAAGTCACTTAAGATTTTGCCGATTTCTGGAACAACTGATTTTTAAAAGGATTAAAAATCATAAGCGTTATGAAAAAAACCACCAAGAAACAATAGGCTGCAAAATCAAGTACAGTTTTCTATTTCTTCTGCCTCATCTCAAAATTTTTAAATTTTGGCAATCTAGGGCCATCAGGTTCCCTGAAAGTTTTGTTTCAAGTGGTGTAGTTTGGTAAAATGTCTGTTTTATGGCTGTACTACTTGAATAACAACTGTTTTCTTTGTTTCAATATGCTTCAGATTATAAAACTACAGTTAGCCTTGTATAAAACTTCTGATGCAGTCAGAACAGAAATGTCGTAAAATGTTATCTTGGATAAAAGAAGTTTGAAAATAAAAGTTAGGACACACTTTATATCAAACTTTTGAAAAGGATTCCATTTTAATGTATTTTACAATAAATATTTATTTTAGATGTTTACATCAAAGGCATTTATTTTGCATGGCATCCATTTTAAAAACAACTCTCTTAGGAAGAAATACTAAAATTAGCATGGCCATTTCCCAGAATAATTTTAAAGATTTAAACATTAAAAAAAATAGTTATTATCTACTGCAGATGTTCTCATTAAATCATTCAAGTTTAAACACTGATTCACTGTGAAAAACCACTACTAGAGGACAGACAACATGTTTGAACAGTTTTGTCCATTTCAGAGGTTGAATATTACATAATCCAGTTTTACTTGTTAGAAATTTTAACAATTCAGGGGTATGCATATTCTGTATTGCCTTCTACCACTATAAAAAAAAAACCAAAAACCTTATCTTTGCTGCATTACCTCCTTCAAAGTGTACTTTCATTTAAGAATCACTATTATATAATGATCTTCTACATCAGATTGGCTACATAAGGGAAATGTAGCTAAAACAAATTTTATGATTCCCTACACATGTACCAGTTCCCATGCAGAAACCACTGAAATTAACGAAGTCTACAGTTTCCATAAAGCACCAAGTCATTACCATAAGCTGTGTTCTCTGAGGTTTTCTTTACTTGAAAGCAGAATAGAACACCACACAGTTTTATACATCATACATACACTAGATGTCTTTTGAACAAAAAAAGAAAAAAAGGTCATACTACTGTTATTCTGATGACTGACTTACAATCTATGCAAAAATGTTCACTTGAAACTAAGTATTAATACCACTACTCCATCCCAACTCAGAAAGATTGTCAAGTTGGATAACTTCCCTGGCAAGATAAAACATCCCATCGACAGTCATTCATCAACTGGCACATGCAGAAGGGTTCCTTATTTGTGGAATGGTCTCAATAGCTAAGAAATAAACATCATCTCAGGAATACCCATTAAGAAAATCTGTGTGAAGAATATGAAGTAATTTTCCTCCAAGATGAGGACAATGGTGGTATCAAAACCAAAAGAAAAAAAAAATCATTTCAGATTATACAAATTGTTATCTAGCTAAACAATACATATTTTGAGGTGCACTTATCTATTCTTCTTTTTACAGTCGGCTTTTGTTAGGCTACCATCAAGAAGCCTCAATGTAAAAAAGAGGGGGAAAAAAAAGCCTCGTCTCAAGTAACTTCTATTAATCTTCACTTGCCAGGATCTTACAGTATGTCTTTCCAGTAATTCACAAGTATTTTGACTTGCAAGTAAAAACTTCAGAATTTATAGTAATTTATAGTACTGCATTTCACATAATCAGAAACATCTTCCAAAAAGAATATTCCAGAAATTAGGAATAAACCCCTGCCTCCAAAACCAATGACACATCAACAGCAAACTGTGTTTAATGACTTTAGGTGCCCTATTTGAGTTTTATGTCTACACAATTAGGCTGCCAACTTTCTCTCTCAAAAGGCAGTCTGAAAACAGTTTTGAAAGCATTTGTTAAGGATTTACCTTTGTGATGAACACCACAAATAAGTGGAGGATCATTATTCTTTCTTCACAGAAGTCTGAATATTGCATAAATGAACAGGACATTCAGGAAACTGCCTGTGGACTGTATAATGCAGGATTCCCACAGCAAATGATATAACATCTAAAATTTTCAACACGTGTGACAAAGATGTAGCAATGAAGCCTAACTCCAAAATTCACTTAACCGAGACTCTATTTAAATTTTATTAGGAAAACATCTCAATTTTTGTGACTTCCATAGAAGTGCTAAGCACAGTTAACATTTATTTCTGAACAATAAGGACAAAATGCATATCACACCAGCTACTAGCACAACTGGTGCAAGTGTACATTTTGTTGATGTTGCACAAGTCAGAGCATGTCCCATATACCTGTCTAGCTGTATTGTATCTGAATAGAAGCATTTTTGTTTCTTCTCAGTTCAACTCAAACTAAGCAGCAGGCAAGATCTTTCCAATTCGGGGATATCATTAGAGAGGATGGGTGAAAAGTGATCTGCAAGGTTCATTAATAAGTTGTTATTATATTATTATTTGCCAAGTTATTTTTGTTTTCAGAAGCAGTTACAGGTCTCATTTTTCTACTTTTTGACCACATAAAAAGATACATCTTTATGAGAAACAGCACTTCAGAATTCCTTTTTCTGTTAAACCTGGTTCTTTTTTAGACTATTAAGGAGTCTCAAGTTTCAAGCATTTATTCCATAGTGTGAGATCCATGAGAAACCTGGTCTGTGCTGGCTGTCTAAAATTAGTACAGGCTACTACAGAACATCAAAATGTAAATACTAAGCACAACCGTAAAGGGTCAGCAGCTATAATATCCCGTTGTATTACCTGTGTTTCCCTACTCTTGTACAACTTCTTTTCAGAAAAGATTTTCCAGGAACTATTAATGAGGTTTTAAACAGTTGTGATTTAGAAGCATCTATAAAGGTAGAATAATAGTAAACCCAACACCTGAAAAAAAAAGTTAGTATTACATTCTACTGCAAGGTGCTATACAAGTTCTCTTAGATCCCCAAAGCCCTTACATAATACTGAAACAATTTCTAACTACCCATAGCACATTAAACCTTGGGACACTTATACAGCAAGTTTTTCACTTAGATATACAATATTCAGTTCTAGAGGGGGGGAAAAAATGCTATATGAACTAAGATTAACTGAAAAGCACTGAGGTTTTCTTAAAGGAAAAATAAGGCTTTAAGCCATCAAGGTATCAGAGATAATGGCATCACATGAAATATAAATACTACTAACACCTGCCACAGGATAGTGTAAGAGTGGAGTACCTATTAAATCATCTTAACTCTTGAAAGCTACTTCTTGGATTTATGCCACAGAAAACTAGTCTCCTGAGACACACACTCTTGACCTCAGATTTTCTGGAACAAGACTTACGTGCAAACTCCTTATCTTAGCCAACCAGTTACAGACATAGCAAAGAAGAACAGAGTATCTCCGTTTTCCCTTAAACCGCATCTAGAAAATGTATTCTAAAATCAAGGTGGAAACGTCACTACACATTGAAGAAGATAGGTCCTGACAATAACAAGCCAAGCATATTAACTCAGGTTTAAGAAAGCTTTCCTTAAACACGGTTCTTAATAGAAAATGCTTTTTCAAGGTGGTGTGAAATAACTCGGCCATTACTTATTCTTGCCTTACTTCCAACTCCTGCCTTACTTTGCTATTACTCATTCACTGCAACTCAAAAAGTCTGGCATCAATGTTAAGAACATTAGGTGTTCTCAATAATGTTATTTTAAGATGTTGTTATTCCACTTTCTAGTTCTTCTGTACCTTGACTTTTGTTATTGCAAAGTAAGACCTCACAGCCTCAGTAGAAAACAGTACCTTTATTTAGTACACACACAGTCTGGCCACAATTGCAGTTTACCCATTTTTCTTTTACCAGAAGAGTTACAAAACAAGTAGCCTGTGCCTAACCTTTCTAGCCTCAACAGTGTGACTCCAGATATGTGCCAACACTTTCCCAGCCACCACAAATAGAATGCAGAGCTTGGGAAGTCCTAACTCAAGATCTATTTTCCCCTTCAGCATCTGGCCCTCTTTCCATTACTATTTCATCACAAAATTTCCAGCACTGTCCAATACTGACAACATCAAGAAACATTTGCTTTACTATTAGTAGCAAAATTATGTCTTCTACAGCATCAAATCAATCAACGTTAATTTGTACAGGCTTTAAAGCAGTTAACTATCACCTGTCCATGGTTACTCTATGATTTGGTGCTTCACATTACATTTAGCTGAACTAAAGATGCTTGCTGCCTCTCCTTGAGAAAGAATTAATACACACTTCTGGAAGGGTTCCAAATTCCTAGAACTCTTTTTCAAGTCACTAGAAAATCAAGCTGGAAGACTCAACTGGAAGAGTTTCAAGTCTTAAAACACATACAATACCTAATGCTTGACTATAGATCTTCTTAAGACTACAAGAAAATGTTCACAAGTCAGTAATGAAAAATAGTAGTATCTGGAGGCTTTTTGCTGCTTGAAGCCAACAATTCTATTTCTACCCCTCCAGGATTTTACTACCAGAATTAAAAGCAAAACCTAAAAATTACACATACCTACTTTAATTATAATAGTTTATAAATAATGATCTCAAACAGAGCTGTAAGTACACAGAAATTTATCCTCTAAAGACCCTGAATCTAAATAATCTCTTTTGGTGAATCTCAGAGAAGATAACTGTATGAGTCACAAACATCTATACTAACATACCTTTCTCTTCCATACAGGGAAGGGAAACCTTCTAGTTCTTACTTTGTAACAGTTTCCACCCAATCTACTATTAAAGAAGAAGAAAAAACTAATCCTACTTATGTGCGAAAATATGTACCTATATGAAGTTTCAGATATGTGATAATCCTACTGGAATATGTTTTTCTTGTCTGATACTTCTTATTAAACTCTGCACAGCCAGCCCTCTCTTACATTAAGACACACTGGGTGACTCCAAAGAGAGTGAGAGGTAGCCAAAGGAAGGGTGAGGCTGCATGGCTAAGAGCAAGGTGGGGACAGCAAGATCTCATCTCCTCCTTTCAACAACTGTTATGTCGATTCAATTGCTTATGAAACAGAAATCTTGGTTTCACCTTAATTTATTCTTTGGCAGTTGGTAAGACAGGGTATTTTCCAAAATCAGCAATACAAGTTTCTTAAGTAGCCTCAAGCAGCCTGACCCTCACCCTTCCCACCCAGTATCCTGTGAACTACAGTGCTGTACTAGCTCAAATGCTCCTGCAAATGTGCTACAAAAGGGACTGGAGAAGTGATCCAGCTGCACATTCCCATGTGCATGGCTGAGGCATTACAGCTGTTCACTATGCTGCATGGCAGCTACTCCAGCTGATTCCAACTACTACTGACTTCTTCCTTTTAACCCCTGCCTCTCTGCAAAACACACACAATTTTTCTGGGTCATCTCCCAGAGAACAGCAAGAGAAGGAAGTGAAGGAGGAGACAGCTTAATCTGCACTGAAGATTTAACTGCAGAAACAGACATAGCAGTAGTTTCACCACAGCTCAAGCATATCTAAATTGTCATTGTTTCAGACTCCACTGCTGCACCTCTCAGCCTCATATTCACACTTCCTTCCTCCACCCAGCACTGCCACGTATTTGTCTGTGTGGCAAACCTGTTTGGGGTGCTCAGCTGCTGAGACCTTTTTTATTACATGCCTTTGTCAGGACTATTACATTTTCTGTGGCTTAACCAGGCTTATAGTACAGTCAGACAAATGCAAGTGTCAGTACAAGATGGAAACCAGTGATAGACTGAAGGGAACTAAGTAACAGTATAGACTGCAACAGCAGCAGACAACTTTAAGCTGTGTCTTACTAGACCACAGTATAAGAAAATGTTAACTGCAACCTAAATAAACTTTTCTCAGCTATGAATTGCTTCTATGATGGCTCTCTGGTGTTCTAAAGCAGTCAGTACTGTCAGGAAACACTACTTAGCAAATCTACTGAGTCTTCTAGCATTATGCAAATGGTAAGTAAGCTTCAGAGCACTCCATGTGAAAGGTGAATAAGATTTTCACACTGCTCCTCCCTAGCTTTTTACTCTGGCTTCACCAAATAGCATCAATGAAGCTTCATCTCAATCTACTTCCTTTTCAAGTCAGTAAGAAATTTTATGTTAAGATGAAGTAGTTCAGTTTTGCATTTTGCTACATGAAACTAACTCGATGACATTTTTCTTGCTACATGCGGGATCCCGAGTCAAATAATGAAGACTAACAGGATTCTATAATGCTTTAACTGATTGCAGATAGTGGAGTGTACAGTTTACCATGGAAACAGAAGCACTGCTATCTGTTCAGACTCTCAGTATTTAACATGCGTGACCACACCCGGAACAATACTTGAGCAAAACAAACGTCTCCCTCATGGCCCCTCTTCCAAGTTTTGATTCTGCAGAACTTGCCATCATTCACGCTAGGAAGTTACTTCCTGACAGCAGTCACTTTTTCAAACCTATACAATCATGCTTTCCTTAGAAAGCTTCATAAATATTTTAAGTATTTTTTTCTGTCACAGATTGAGTAACAGTGTGCATTTATTAGCATGTACAGATGTAAGAAACAGTGCAGGTCATCTACTATTCACTGGTTTTATTACTAGGATTTTATAATGGCCATAAGGTTCTCACTCCTTTTAACAGTACTGGTTGCACTTGAAGGAAAGCAGATCTTTTATCCTAAAGCAAAAAAAAAAAAAAAAGCATGTTAAATAAACAAAAAATCTCCACAAACTTACTCTCTAGTTCTTCTTTCTCAAAGTTTGTATTGATAGTAGAGCTGATTTTGCCCATATCCACAACAGCTTCTTCATCATGACCCTGAAGAAACAAGACACAAGTTTAACTTAAAAACTAAAGGGAACTATTTTTTCCTAAACTTCTAAATATATTCTGCCATTCTGAGGCTGTTTGTCAAAGTTTTACAAAACAAAACTTTTTCATCTCTTGGAAACTGAGAAAGAAAATGTCACTGAGAATCTACCCATCCAATTCTTCAAGAAAACATTACCCTGAATTGAAGGGCAGGGAAAAAAAAAAAAAAAAAAACACCAACACACACAGAAACACCACACCACAAAACAACAAACAACCACCACACAACCCAAAAAACACAGAGTAAATCAGCAGATGTGCTAAACAACATGCAATTTCCTTTTGCGATGATCTTGATTTCATCATGTCAAGGATTGGGACGTATTTCAGGAGGGAGAGTTTTCCTTTAGTTTTATAGTCAGTAGTTGGCAATTTTTTAAAGAAAGTTATGTATGCTAACATTCAGAGAGACCTTGAACCTGTTTGCTTAGGGGACAATTCCTGTGTGAGATTTTCCAGCACAAATAAGCTTTTGTGACCAAAGTTTATACAAGGGGCAGCAAAATAGCAAAGTTACGCAAATTGGGGGGGTCCCTCCTAAAGCAACAGTTTTGGAAATATGAAACCAACTGCTTAACAGTCTATCTGTTGAAACTTGAGTAAAGCACAGCCCTATCTGACTTTTTTTTTTTTTATGCACCAAGTTAGAAAAGTGCCGTTGCAAGATGATCTGTTCATACTCCATTGCTACTGAAAGCATACCACTCATAACACAAAAGCACAGATAACAGGCTCAAGAATAAGGCTTATCTCTGTATGTGTCCTCTCACCACATTTAGTGCATCACTAAAGTGAACTTTAAACATTGCTTTTTGCTCAACCTTGACAAAAATAAACCTTAAAATAACTAAGCTGTAGAAATCAATCTAATCTCAAACTTGACATCAAAACAACGTTAAAGTTGCCTTTCTCCAAATGCTTGCATTCCTTAGAATATTTTCCAGTCCACTTTTAACAGCTCAAATTGCACAGCCGGCTGACAGAACTGGTTCTCCGAAAGAACTGCTACCTACTCTAAATGTAACGCTTTACTTTACATCTATCTAAAATGGCAGACTAAAATACTGTTCCTGCTCTTTCTGCTCCCTTGGGCACACATTTTCTTTTTTTCCTCAAGTCATATCTATCAATCATGAAGTCAAATACAAAGAGCTGAAGCAATGGATTTTTTTGTTAAACAACTGAATTACTTTTCCATTGGATCAATTCACCAAAGTGACTTTGTGACCATAAAACAGCTAGATCCACCACAAATAAATTCGATCACCGCTTCTGGCAGCAGCCCACTAGTACATTTACATCAATCAATGTGGAATCTGTGATAATGGTTTCACGAGCAAAAAAAATGGAAGCCTAAATACAGAGTTCTATAGGGACTGGGTACTCTTAACAGTGTTGACATTCACCTAAACTTTGGTCTTAAAATTACTCAGTAGTGCAATGCTTTATATATAGAACAGGTTTGTCATCTCACAGGGAAGTGACAAGGATGAAAAACAACATATAACAGCTACAGGCTAAATCATAGCAACACCCATAAAAAAGAAATAACATATTCTATTAAGACTGAGTTGTTATAACCTATTGTGTACACATACAAAAAAATTAAATCTTACCATTGAGGAAAAGTAAACTAAATGATATGAATATGACAAACAGCACATATAGGAAAGGAAAAATTTTCAGATGAAGTTTAAAAAACAAACGCTTTAAACCAGTCAGACCACATTAAAAAAAAGCAGCTGTCACTATGCAAATAAGCAAGATATGAATTAAAAAAAAAAAAAAAAAAAACACAACAAACAAACACCCACGAACAGCACCTGGCAGAATAAACTTCTGTCCCCAGGAATGACATTTTCAAAAGAGGCATTACATAGTAACTTAACTTTGTCACTACAGCTGCTTTGGAAAAGTAGAGGTTTGCACGCATGTTAAACAAACAAAATAAAAAACAACCCACACTCAGGTGCGCTCCAAATAGCTACAATTTAAAAAGTCAAGTGCTTAAGCCAAAATCATATCTGATGAGCAAACCTATTAAAATGTTAAAAAGGACCTGTTAATAAAGAAGTAGCAGAAATTTAAAATATCACAGTAATAAGGTATGAGGGAATAGTACATTCCTGTCTCCTCCATACCATGATGAAAATAAAGAGCCCTCTAAAAGATTTAATTGGTGTCTGTCACCTCTGATAATTACTCTGGAGGTAGGGAAAACGCACATTTGTAAAGTAAGTCTTTACTTTAAAGAGCTTTTATGCTCTTATCTTTACTGCAGATGGGTTTTCCCAACACAGCTGGGGGGGTGGGAATTAACATGCATAAATCCAATAGCAACCAAGTAAGTCCAGCAAAACATTTAACATTATCACTAAGGCCATAAAGAGGAGTCAAGCATATCTACTTTCCATTTTATTTCAGTGTCACAGAAACAGAAAACTACAGGACCATGGTACACGCCAGTTCATAGAAACAGATAGACACACAAATCCTGCATGTTACCAGAAAACTCAATATAGATGAAGTACCACAAAACTTCTATATTAACTTATGTGTTTTAAAATATGAGAGAAAAAGTCCCAAATATTATGAAGACTGCTATCAAAACCTCTTCCATGACTCGCTTCATGCTTACAGGATATTTCAGCAGTCTGTGGTTGTACCTACTTCCTCCCCACCTGCAATAATCCTTTTAGGACACTTGGAAGCTTGCCAAACACACAATTTTTTGAGCAATAGAGGAAGACACACTTTTTCTCCAGATTATACAAACTAATGCCTACCTGTAGAAAATTACATACACACTGCAGAAAATAACCATGCAAGAAAAGATCTTTTCTCCCAAGAACATTTTGAAAATGTGTTTGTCGTATTCCTTATACCACATTATTAATATTTACCACTCTTTGCTTTAGTAACAGACTTACTTTGCTAACCTTATACATACAGAAGCAGCCTTCAAAACCACATCATGTGAAAGCAACATGTCTTTTGAGATTATATTACAGCAAGGCATGCATGCCCTTGCAAACCATTCTATCGCTATCTCAAAGTACTCAACATATGCAAAGACTCTTCCAAGAATAAACCATTAACAACCACAAGTATCACACATGAAGAACTTGTACCATTTACAGCCTTTGTTTAGAACAACACAAGGCATCATTTTAATATAACTGTTTGGGATGCCAATAGTAAATCCCACCCTCAAATACTTTTGCCTTAGGTCAGGTAAAAACCCTGAAATAGTCAAACATTCTATAAAACTAATTCCAACCTACAACCTTTTCATTGCTAAAAATAAAGTCTGTAGGGCATAGGTTTCCAGTAATTATATAAGATCCATCATGTCAGTTTAAGGCACAAAAGTGAAAGAAAACTGTTACAGTTGCTGAATCGAAACAAATTACCATTCTAGTTATCTCCTCTACTTCCTGAACTTTTTACATAAAGAGGTGGGATTGTTTAAAAATTCAACTTTCCTTTTTTAGGCACAAAGAATAACTTAATCTTACAGCAAGTATTCCTCTGCAATTTGCCATCCATTTCACGTGAAACTTTATGTATAATAAGCTCACAGATGCCCCAAAAAAAGCTGATGATGAGCCAAAGTAAAATTAAAGACTAACTTGGAACGTATCAAACTGCTCTTTTCAGTCAAGACAGAACAATTGAGAAGGGAAAGGGGGGGGGAAATAAATAAATAAACAAACAAACCCCCGCACACCACAAAACAAAACAACACCACAAACAGAAATGAAGGTGCCCTGGAGAGAGATTAAGCATTCACCTTTGGTTTGGTTTTTCACAAGGAGATGGCCACTTATGAAAAAAGAACAAATCCCGAGCAGGAAAAGGAAAAAAAATTCCTAGCACACTGCATTTAAATACACTAAGTTTTATTTTTCCTAACACCAAATTTGTGGATACTCACTGTAGAAACAACCTTCCAGTAAAACCTTTGTATTCGGTGAGAGGTGCCTACATATGCTACAACATCTATTCTTATCCTTAGAATTCTACCCAGAATGAAAATAAAATCTTTTCAACTGTTGCAGGCCAGACAAGACTTTCAAATACATTTTGCTGTAGAAGAATCCCCATTGGATTCCTCTTGTCACTTCTAATTTTCACATCTTTTCTCCGTCCAGGAGAAGAGAGTAATTCCCCTGTCACTGCAGACAAACAAGTGTCCAGAAATTGTTTACACTTTACTTATTTACCTTCTCAAACATTTGTGTTTAGTACAGTACACTTTTAATATTTAAAATATTAACACTACATATTTTTACAAGTTGTGTGTAAAAAAGTCAGTCCCGAATTGCATGAATCATTAAGGAAAGCACTCAAGTCTGCAAGAATTAAGTTGTCAACCTCCAGCGGCATGTGTTAGCTACCATCTAGTGGACTGGCACAAATATGACGCACAGAATATTAGATCTAAAGGAAACTTTCCACTGTCATCTGTACAAGCTCTTCTCACCCTGCAACTCGCCTAACCTTATGCAGTCATATACCCATGACAGACTTCAGAAGGGCAGGCTGCCAAAGTGCATTACTCAATAACCACTTCCAAGAGCTACAGCTTGCTAGCAATATATTTTTAAGGTACTTGGAACTGTAGTTCAATAATTTTATTTTGATAATAGATAGTGGTCATACAAATGGTTTCTACAGTTAACTGTAAATCTTTGAAATCTAAGACTGATGCAGTAATTGCATTGAGAATAATATGAACTCAACATTTAAAACCATGACTTAGCTAAGTCAATATTCATATGCTCCATTTCCATCCCCTCAGCCCAAAGTTCTTCCCGAACAGAGCTGGGAAACTATGTGCAGCACCAGAACAAGAACAGATAGCACTGGTGCTCATGGGAATAAGTAGGACACAGGAGAGACCACCACTACTCCCACCCCACCAAAAAATAAAAATAAACAACAAACAGAACTATCCAACCACCATTACATTACCACTCTCATGCTACAAAGAACCTTCACCGCAGCATTTATGCGAGTATATGCAAATGCAAGAAAAACCCAAAGCACCAACCCCACATAACATGTGTGGGTTTTTTCATTTTTTTTTTTTTTTCTTTATATATCTGTCTCTGGTTAAGATTTTAAAACGTCTGGTTTTGATACTATTCTACTACAACTGCCTACATCATCACAGCGACTTTATGTACTAGTTCATAACTGCAATTATACCCCATCCTCTCTGGCCTTTAACAGAAGGCAAATAGTGCCCCCTCCTTCCCACAAGAACCCATGTATACACCTCTCCCTTTGGGGAGACACCAGACCTGACAGAAGGGATGTAGCTCTTAGGCTGGAATGTGGCACCAACAAACCATCCCTCTCAAAACATAAGCACACACTGCTTACAGTCACAACTGGTAAACTCATACAGGATGCAACCGGAGATTTGCATACTAAGATCACCAGCATATGAAAATTTTTGCACAGTGCATTTTGCTTTTCATATTTCACTCTTCAATCTTTCATCATCAGTACACAGGAGTAGTTGATCTGGAACAAACTATCTATCCAACCCAGTGTGCTGTCTTCAACAGCAGAGGCCTACAGCAACTTCCCAGTGAACTTACAAATCAGTGCAAACAGAATTAAAAATGGTGGCTTCACCTAGACCTAGGAAGCATAGTCAGGATTTGTCATATCATCAGTCCTCATTATATTGTATCCTCATCCAGAAGACAGATATGATAGCCATCCGGGCTCCAATATTAAAAACAAAACAAAAACAACCAAAACCAACTACCACCACACACATGGCTCTGCTTGAAAAATAAGTTTAGCTGGAAAAAGAAATCAAAACATTCACTTTCATCATACATCTCAAAGATAACTGAAGAGGAACTACAAAACCTAATTTCACAACTGTTGTCCATATGTGCAGGTACAGATATAAAACAATTTTTAAATTACCTTTTTTATAGAGATACACACACACGTTCATTCCTTTTAACATAGAGCTACCAAAATACATCATTCGGAATAATTAAGAACCAGTAGGGTAATTTGTGATTTGTTTTCACAGCAGTATTTCCTAAGCAGTTTGTTTCAGAAGCCTGCATTTCTGTTGTAAGCACACATAACACTCCCCATAGTTAGCAAACATCTCCAATTTAGAGAATGCACATACAGCCTCTTCAAATCCATTCAACCTCCCAGAACTGTAAGCTAATATGCACTAATACATCGGGGGGGTGGAGAATAAATAAATAAAATTCAGACAAGACTAGTGTTATCTCCTAAATTTTTAGGACTACAGTGACAGCAACTCAACATGGGAAGAAAACAAACCAGAAAATTAGTGTATCTGTTAATGCCCCCTGTGACTACTGCATGCAGAGTTCAGTGACAACCGGTCTAGCTCCAGCAATCATCATCACTAGGTCTAATGCTACAGCTTCCCCATTGCTACTCGTACAAAGTAGTCTCAGTTCAGAGTAAATTAGGCTTTTTGACATTGTTACCTGCAGGAGCAACTAACAGCAGCAGTGTTTTATTTTCCTGTCACACTGATCCCACTTTTAAACCTGAGTTAAGATGAGCCTATGTTGGACAGGAGGGCAGGCATCTCCAGTTGTCAGGAGTAATTTAAGGTATTATTCAGCCTATTAAACAGTCTTTAGCTGAACTGCACAAGCAGTCCTACAAATGCACTTTAAGTACGTTCTTTGGGCACAGTATTGGTCTACACAGCAATACTGTATCTTCAGAAGCTGCCAAAGTGATGAAACCCTACCAGTTCTAAATCAAGCACATCAACCTAACAGCCAAGGGAAAATGCACCAAATATAAATGGGCCCTGTCTCATTTTGTCAGCACAGAATTTTTAGCTAGCCTTGCCCTCGAAATAGATAGGGATGAGAGTAAAATTAATCACAATTCACAAACAGAACACTTGCCAGGTTTAAAATAGGAAGCATACCATACACATGGGTTCCCCCTTAGTTGTATTTGCTATGGTCTCATTTGCACAGGAACAGCTGCTTTCCAGATCCCACCCCCACCCTCCCCAACTCTCACAGGAGTGAGTATTGCTCAAGCACCACACACAAGACTCCAGTACCGCTCAAGGGGGTTTGTGTCACCACTACTTCCCCCATCCTTTTCTTGTGAATTTTATCAGTGGTTATACAATTACTATTTTACACAGCTGTCCTCACATGTAAATAAAGATCCTTCCTAATCAACCAATACTCAGAGCCTCAACAGGAAGGTTTGATACTTAGATTTCATAAAGACCATAGCTATAATGAAAGAGCTTAGGAATACTTAGGTGTTTCTAGCCTACTAATACTCTAATTAACCTCTCAGCTTACCCTACTAAATATGTCTGACCAATCTGCTTCCAGAAGACTAAAAACCACAGGAGCTCTACAAACCTTGTTTGGGCAGGTATGTCCAAGAGACATCAAACAACTTCAGTAAGTCTCTCCCAAAGTTACAGTTATGAAAAATTAAAATGCATGTGGAGAACAGTAAAGAAAAACATGTATGTGTGCTACTTACAATAAAAATAAAATAAAACAACCCACCACACTGTTGTTATCTTGTTTGGTTTTTTGTTTGTTTCTGTTTGGGTTTTTTGTTTGTTGGGGTTTTTTTAAATTAAAAAAAAAAAAAACAAACACAACAGACAAAACACACCACACCACCACAAACACACACACAAAGTTCTAACCATGTTCATGTTTTGAATGTTGAGAAAAAACTCAGTAAAAAAGGGAAGCATAAAAACTGACAAGAGACTGATCGCATTAGTGACTGGTCAGAGTTAACTATAGCACACTGCAGCAATATGTCAAAGAAAAAAAATGAGTTAGAACCAGCATAAAACAAAGGGATGGCTTGATTCATATTAAGGCATAACTAAAAGGAAAGAGAATATTCAATTAAAATTACAAACCTGTTTGAATTCAAACTGAGCATTCTGCAAGCTAGAAAATTTACCACTACGCATAAAGTTAGCAAATAATGTCACCAATCCCACACAAGATATCAAGTTGCACATCTAACACCACAGTAGTCGTTTTACAAAGCTGAATTTTATTACTGCCTCAGAGCACTAAATTTCATTCAAAAAAATTCATAGCTCAAATCAGTTCAACCTCTAAAATTACACCTAGAAAAAGCGGCAGTAGAATCTTTATAACTAGTCATACCAGATCTTCTAGGCACATGCATGCTTGACTAGTTCTGCATGCAGAGCTGAAGGTAGCACCACAAAGAAAATCAAAAAAGAATTTGATTTTCGTACCACAGCTACCCTAACAAACAAGATCACTGTAATCAGATGCATTTTAACATGTCTTAATTAAACCTTTTTCTTATGCTCACACAACACAAAAAAAAAAAAAAAAAAAAAAAAAAAAAAGGGAATCGGCACCTGGCAAAATTTTTATCAAAAAATTCAGGGGGGCTTCAAAACTATATGGCTTAGGAAAATTCAAGCTCAACCATTTTAGT
>JANIJG010000319.1:87560-100980 GCA_024611175.1 Megaceryle torquata | reverse complement strand
ATATCGCAGCATCTGATTGTACGAGGAATTTTATGTCTAGCAGTTAAAAAAAAAGGGGGGGGGGGGGGTGGGGAGGGAAAAAAGGAAAAGAAAGGTCAATCTCATAGTAAAAAGGGAAAAAAAATATCTAAAATATTTCCCTTATAAGAAAATTGGCCACAACTTTCAGCAGCTATTTATGTTGCTTTATAAATATGAAGCCTACATTTTAATAAAACTATGCTTGGTAAATTCTGGGATATTAAACAGTTCTAATCCTATTCTACTTTATGACTAGTTCAAGAAATGACCTCTAGCTAGATCTGGCCTTGTTCTATCATGCAACTAGATTTTTCTTACAGAAAATAAATTAAAAAGGTGTGACCTTGCTGAGGGCTTGCAGAGAAAATGAGGTACATCTTGTCACAAGCAGAAGAGCCTATTTGAAATACGGTTTGTTCAATTTGAAAGGCTGCTGCTTTCCTCAGATCAGAAGTTAAGATAAAGGCAGTTGGATGAAAGAGGAGAAACATTTCCAAGAGATGAAATTAAAGAGCTACACTGGAAACCCATTCAGCGACACAGTGCCTTTTTTGTGTGCGGGTTTATCTCGGACTGATCAGCCACACCTTGTCCCCACGCAGGAGCAGGCTCTTCACTGCAGGCACAAAGCCTGTCGTGTCAGGAGAGGAGGAGGACTGCTCACTGATGGGAATCAGAGGACACTCGCTGCACCTCACACAGCAGGGCACAGCAGAAATGAAATAACCCACCCAAATTTTACACATTTTGCTCAGAAGGAAAATCAAGCCCTTGCTTGTTTTGATCTCAGCAGCTATCTGGTGAGCTCTGTGCTTTCCCTCCCCAATAAACGTGGCACCAGTGGGCAGCGTTCCTAAATGGCTAACAATAGTCTGCATAAAAATTTTGCATTTTAGCAGAATACCAGCAGCCAAAAGTGGGGATTTAAAACCTGTCACACCTTTACAACCGGGAACTTGCGCTCAATTAATTTTTAATTTGACCTACTAAAAGCATGCACGAATTTGTATGACACCACCTCCCCAGAATAGCTTAGATTTGTGCCCAAATCAAAATAGGTTTATTTCAAAATTACCCTTCCAGTATCTTAGATAATTTCATAGAATGGTAGGGGTTGGAAGGGACCTCTGGAGATCATCAAGTCCAACCCCCCCCCGCCAGCACAGGAACACCCAGGGCAGGCAACACAGGAACAGATCCAGGCAGGTCTTGAAAGTCTCTAGAGAAGGAGACTCCACAGCCTCTCTGGGCAGCCTGTTCCAGGGCTCTGTCACTCACAGTGAAGAAGTTTTTCCTCATGTTGAGGTGGAGCTTCCTGTGTTTCCCCTTGCTACCATTACCTCTCGTCCTATCACAGGGCACCACTGAAAAGAGACTGGCCCCTTCTACCTGACGCCCACCCTTCAGATATTTATAAACATTAATCAGATCCCCTCTCAGTCTTCTCTCTTTTCCAGGCTGAACAGTCCCAGGGCTCTCAGTCTTTCCTCATAAGAGAGATGTTCCAGTCCCTTCATCATCTTTGTAGCCTCCATTGGACTCTCTCTAGTATTTCCCTGTCCCTCTTGACCTGGGAAGACCAGAACTGAACACAATACTCCAAATGTGGCCTCACTAGGGCATAGTAGAGAGGGAGGAGAACCTCCCTTGACCTGCTGTACACACTTTTCCTTATACACCCCAGGATACCATTGGCCTTCCTGGCCACAGGGGCACATTGCTGTTCCATGGAGATCTTATTGTCTGCCAGGATCCCAAGCTCCCTCTCCATGGGGCTACTTTCCAGTGGGTCTCACCCTAACCTGTACTAGTACATGGTGGTGTTCCTCCCCAGGTGTAGTGCTCTACACTTATCTTTGTTGAACTTGATTAGGTTTGCCTTTGCCCAGCTCTCCAGTCTGTCCAGAACTCACTGGATGGCAGCACAGCCTTCCAGTGTATTGGCCACTCCTCCCAGTTTAGTATCATCAGCAGACTTACTGAGGGTACACTTCATCCCTTCATCCAGGTCATTGATGAAGATGTTGAATAAGACTGGACCCAGAAATGACCCCTGGGGAGCAACACTACTTAGAGGCCTCCATCTGGACTCTGCACCACTGATCACAACCCTTTGAGCTATATTGTTCAGCCAGTTCTCAACCCATCTCACTGTCTACTCTTCTAAGCCACACTCCTGAGCTTTCCTACTAGGATGTTATGGGAGACAGTATCAACAGCCTTGCTGAAGTCAAGGTAGACAACACCACTACTCTCCCTGCATCCACCCATTCAGTCACACGATCGTAGAAGGTTATCAGATTCATCAGACATGACTTCCCTTTAGTGAATCCATGTTGGCTACTGTTGATAACCTTTGTTTCTTCCATGTGCTGAGATACAATCTCCAGCATGAGATGCTCCATTACCTTTCCAGGGATGGAGGTAAGTCTGACTGGTTGGTAATTGCCCGAGTCTTCCTTCTTGCCTTTTTTGAAGACTGGAGTGACATTGGCTTTCCTCCAGTCCTCAGGCACCTCACCTGTTCTCCACGATCTCTTAAAATGATGGATTTCTTCCTCATGATCACAAAAAGTAACAGTAGCAAGGCTGTGATTCAGCCATATCCTTAAACACTTATCTAAGCCTAGCAGGAATTCAGTCAGGTTATTCCTCAGCTTAAAGCTCAACAGCACAATCCAGCAGCACGGGCAGGCTGTACACTCATTTGTTCCTCTCTCCAGCTGCAAACCTGGGGCATCTCAACCTCAGCGACTGGTCCCTTCCTACCCCTCACCTGTCCTAAAGCTTCTCGGGGCTCTGAAGCAGACTGGTTTACCACACGTCTGCTCATTACCCCACACAGATTTCCCCCTGCATCAGTTGCCACCCCTCACCACTACTATGATGCAGAGGAACACCAGGCAGTCTGGAGCAGCACCTGCAGAAGGATGTCCCCAGCCCTGCTAATCCACCTTGGAGCTGGATGCCACATCACCTGCCCCATCCCCCTCCAGACCCCAGGGGCTTCTTACAGGTGGGATGGCTCTCACTGACAGTCCAGCAGCATTAACATAGGCTGTCTCTTGCAGTTCTTGTAGCATTTTTACTCACAATTTGAGTGTCTTCTAATTGCGAGCTTTATGTACCCTGCTTTAAGTATTATAAAAGCAGAACCATAGCCTGTAAAAGATTGTATTACAATTATCTCAGCAGCTATTTAAATAACACCCAAGCATATGCTGTGCTAATTCTTATGACCAAATACAGTTTAATTTCACTTGTTCAGAACAAAACCTGACTGCAGACAAAGCTTTCAGTGAAGTGACAAGTGGAATTCCAAACAAGTAAGACAAATATTTCCTCCAGAGGCTAAACCTACTGCAAAATATTAATCTCTTCTTCTACACATCTTCACATGTCTTTGGTGAAACACCTGTCTGGAATTGTTAATAACAAATATTTTTCAGGGTATACACTTCAAAGACAGTACTGCAATGTCAAGCAGTGTAAAACTTTTGAAGTAATTTTAGCTAAATACTTCTGTGACAACTGTCTGAATCAATTTGTCTTAGCTGACTATATTCTGTTATTATAAAAACCTAAGACCTGGTTATCAACTCAAAAGGTAAAAAATTACAGTGAAGTCATAACTAATAAGTTGTATGAATCAATCAAAAAAAGAAAAATATAATGTGGTAGTTTATTTAGGATCTTATCAACATTCTCTGCTTTCTTAACTTCAGACAAGCAATGGTCTTTTTCCTGAAAGGATCAAATTTAAAAAGTATCTGTTGTACACTAAAGGGCAACTCAATAAACCAATGAAACCATCATCATAAAGTGATGATGATCCTAAACCGTGAGAGAATTACAAAATGAGAATATGTTCTGCTTGTTTAGCATAATGAAATATTAGTCCTTAACAAGGCAAAAGATACAGATTCAAAATAGGATGATGCTAAGAGAGGATGAGCATTTTTAAGTGTTGAACAACCTCACATCACATGCATGTAATAAGGCTAAAAGAGAAAAGGGGAAAAAAAATCAAAAACAAAGAAAAGAATTGTGTGTTTGGGGAAAGACAAAGCAAACTGGGTCTGGAGACTCAGAAAAAGTTCCGAGAATTACTCACAATTGTGGTAGCAAAAAAAAAAAACCCCACCCAACAAAGAAGGTCAAGCTGACCTCAAGATACTAAGTCAGGCTCTTGAAATCCTAAATCATACAAAGCGTCATGACTTCAAGGCATACAAACATAAGAGGATTAAGGTAAGTGTCCCACCTAAAAGCCTGAGAAAACAAAGATTAGTTTTAAGTACTGAAAAGAAACACAAATCATATGGATTCTCCATGTGCAGGAAGGAATAATAGTTAGGATGTATTAAGAGGACACTAAAATAAGCACTACATAACATAAAGAAAAAATCCAAGTTTGATTGCCACCTTCTGAGCGCAAACATACTCTTGCCAAAACGTAACAAATATTAACAACTTAAAGAACCCACTCAAAACCCATTGAAGTCAGTGCTTAAGTTTCTCATTGACTTCAGTGAGCTAAGCCCCTCTGTTTAGAAAGATTAAAGACAAACGCTTTCTAGGGGAAGGCAGTAAAACAGCTGCTCCGGCCCATGGTACCTACCTGAGTGACAGCAACACAGCAACAAAGGCTTTCCCTATAGGTAAACACTAAGAAATAGTTTATGCTACTTATGCTATTAGATGCTAAGTCATATTTACATTTATGCTCATTTATGTTAGCAAAAAAACCAAAAAAAAACCCCAAAAACAATGTGGTGCCTTTTAAAGGATGACATTGGTTCTGGACATTATTCTACAAGTTTGAACTATGATTATCATGTCTTCACTTTATGAGATGTAAAATGAAATTTAAGGACTTCAAACTCTGTATTCAGTTTCCTGTCAGAGAATACTTTAAAATAGTCATGATGCAATTGTTTGTGCTCCAAACTAGATGGAAAGAGAAGTAACACACATGGGTTTTTTTGACTGACCAGCTTTCCACCAGTTCAACCTACTTCAACAAGTTCTTATTTAATTGAAGAAATTCAGGTTTGGAAAGATTTCATTCATCTGCTGGAAGCAACCAGTGTCTCATGGCACAACTGAGCACTGAAGAGTTATCCTGTCCCTTTATTCCAGTGGAAATCAGTAAGACAAAATACAAATTTTTTCAGATTGCTCTGTTGGTTAAAATTAATGCTTGCATCTTTGTACTATAATAGCCTAAAAGCCTCTATTGAATCCTCTCAAATCTCTACTTGTTTAAATGTGAATATGAAGTTAAGGATCTGGGAAAACCCTATGCTTCTCCAAGTATTTAGTCAACTAAGCACCATGTGACATTAAACAAACCACTTGCCAAGTGGTCTCTTTTGAACCCATCCGAGAAGTGGATAAGGGGTTTACAGCTGAACTGGAGGCAAAGGGTTCAGTGCGTTCCCTCACATCTGAACCGCAGCCCCATCGCTGCTGCCTCTGTGGAAACTGATAAAACACACTGTTTCAGAGGGAAGAAAAAAAAAATGACAAGCAATTAAGTGCTGTCAATAACCTTGTGTCATGGAGACAGATAATGGGGAAAAAATTCCCTTTTAGTTTATACTTCATTCTTCCCACAGGTTGTTTTATGAAAAGTCACCTATCACATTATCAGAGGTGTTTATAAGCAGAAATTAAATTTTTAAAGAATTAGGTATGTCAGTTTTCCACAAGCAAATCAAAAGAAATATTATTCTACTGGCCAAGCTAATTGTTTGCTAGAAATTATAGTAATTTCTATTTAATAAAAAAATATTTTTGTCTCCAGGTCCAGTATACACCACCTACCTAACTTATCTCAGGAGGGTTCTCCAACTAGTCCACTAAGGAAAGAGTCACCATTATTCTCCTTTAGGATGTGAAGCAAGTAGTAATCACATAAAGAGGTACCTTTAAGACAATCACCTCTCCCATTCACTTTTAGCATCCTAAACACAGTCTGAAACTTGAAAACACATTCAAACCAGACCATTTTCAATTACTTTCATAGCACAAATTCTGGAGATTGTTGCTAAAAGTTTAAGTTAAATATTTCTGTTCTGAAAGGCCTAGGCTTCTGTTTAGAAAATACTAATAATTATGTTTTCAGTTCAAATAGATGCAAAATTCCCTGCCAAAGACTAAATTAACGTTATCTGAGGAATGTTATTTTTATAACGTCACTGGCTAAACAAAAATAACTTCTTCATTAAATCAACCTTTCTTCTGAGGCATTCCTACTTATGCTGCCAGAGACATATACAAGCTGTGCTGTTTGAAGCACTTTTGGCCATCCATTTCGCAGAGAAATACAAAGTACGTAAGGGAGCAGGAGGCAGGGTAAGAGTACACAGCAAGCACATATTCGGAGGGGGTTTTACTGCTGTTTTCCAAGAGCCTTCAGCATAGGTAGAATTCTGTTCTCATTACTAGGTCATCCACTGCTCTCAATTCCTCTATCAAAGGACTTTTCATGGCAAAAACCAACAGCAATTCAACAGCTAATATTGAGGACTTGTGTTGGGGGGGGGATCAGTGTAAAAACAAAAGGTTGGACAAATAAATGCTTTGTTTCTTATCAGAATTGCTTCAACACCCAAGGGAAGCGCAGGCAGAGAGTAAGCAGGACACCCTCCCTTTCCCCAGGGTGAGAGGAATGCAGCAGCTGAGGACTTGCACATCAAAATTCCTGAGATGCTGACAGAAGAAAAACAGAGGCATCCTACAGACCTGTCTGCCACCGAGCATTGCGGTGAACCTCAGCCATGGCCAAGCCCAGAGAGCTGACTGCATGGTCACTATGGGGGACAGTTCTGCTCTCCTCCCATTACCAGGGACACACAATTCCTGTGGTGACTTCTCATATGATCTGTAGCCTCTCCAGGGAAACCCCTGAAGGAAAAGCAGAAGCAGAGCTATTGCCTATGGCAATACTGTGGGAAGAAGTGGTACTGACAAGATGACATTGAGAGTCTGACACTGTAGATTACCTCAGAACCATATCAAAATGACTCGCAGCTATCAGATCTAGATGACAATGAGACTCCAGCATCACTGTCACCTACACTGAAAAAATAAATAAATGCTACATGCCACTAGCCACAGGAATGGATGGTGATTACAGATGCACTGTAGTAATGCTGTCTATGGTAAAGATGGCTCAGGAGCTTTGATGGTTAACCTAAACTCAGACATATAATTTCATCTTTTGATTAAAATGACAAAAATGTGTATGAATGCTGTATTTAATCTATCAGTAATTCACAAGTGCAGAACAAAGTGCTGATAGTTGAACAAAATCAATTAGGTATTAATAAATACTGAATTAGTACTCATAATTCTGAATGAGCAGATTGGCACGGACATATGCATCTGTCTTCAGGCTAGTAAATTGGGTACTGGATTGAAAACCTTCTGCATTCAGAATGCCCTCCCATAAGCAGCATCTAGCAAACAGTCAGTGAACTCAGGCTACCCAGAACAGCATACAAGGGTCCCCTGCTACAGCCAGTGTGGTACCCCCAAAGCAGTTCTCCAACAGAAACCAAGCAATAAGGCAAGCGATGATGGTGATGGCAAGCGTAAAGCAAGGTAAGAAGAGCAGCAGCAATCACTTGGAACAGTGAACAGCAGTATCTGACAGGCAAAGAAAGAACATGCTCATGTATGAACAGCAGAAAATAAATTACACTTTCCCTGCCTTTTTAAATTTTTCTTTTAAAAAAAAAAAATTATTGAATAAAAAAAAGAAACTTATTCAAAGTAATTATACCAGAACACTGTTATACCTGCTGTCCAAAAAACCAAATTTTTTTTTGCCACATAATTTCAGAAGAAATAGCATTTAAATGTTTATGTCAAAGGCAAAGGAGTTGGTTCTGACTGATCACCAAGTCATTTGTCTTTTCCTGCCACACTTACTCTTCTCTTCCTTTTCCCTTTCATTAAAAACATACATAGAAACTACAAGCTAATGAAACAATGATGAACATCTACTTCAATAACACTGAGAATTCTCAAATGTGCTTTGTTTGTTTTGTTTTTTCCTGCAAAATTAACACATTAGAGACTATTTACCACTGTACAAAATTCCTTTCTTTATTTATGAAAGCTACATCTTTACTATCATGATGTGAAATGAAAAGCCTCCTGTACTTGTTGCATACAATTAAGCTGCAACAAAAGCCAGCCCAAGCCATTTCACATTTCATAGGGCTGCAATTATTCTTTAACTGTTAGAATATGCTGTCCCCCAGGAGCTAATTACAGAAAAGCTCTCATCACACACAAGAAACACACAAACAAATCCTTCAAGCACAAAGCAAATGTTCAACATTAAAGAGATGCATTCAGGAAGTCACACCAATCAGTTTGGTTCAGCTAATTACTAATCTGATTTCTGGAGTAGTTGCATTAGATAATTATGATGCCCATTCACAACTTGAAAGCCAGGACTTTGACTGATTATAATAAAGATCTAGGACTCAAAATAAAAGTAAGGGCGAAGTATGAAATATACATCAGAATGGGGTTGATGGGATGTATTTGTTTATTGCCAGCACTTCCTTCAGCATTTTGCTTTGGAGGACGTCATCCAGAGTTTGCTAAACGCAGCAGGAAGAGTTCCACTGATTTCACTGACATTTGGATCAGGCCCAGAATAACAAGGCTTGGCTTTGCGTTACATATTCTATTCATGAAATGCCCAGGAACGAATTTTCGTTGTTTGCTTTTGGCTGGAATGACAGCCCTGCTCCCAGCCAGTTGGTGGAGCACAGCCTGTGGGGCAGAGCTCTGCCACCGCATCGACCTTGGCTGGGATCTCACAGCCCATCCTCCAGAACCCGCCAACAGGCAGCCAAGTTTGATAAGAACTAAACGCTTCAAAGACTCTATTGTAACTGAGCTTTAACTTACGTTTTGTTTGGTTTCAGCTTCTGCAGAATTTGTTCTTCTTCCAGCAATTGCAGGAGTTTGAGCTTTTATAAAGGTACATAAGGCCCAGAATATAGGGTACAATTCCTCTTGCTTCTGACATGGCTGAAGCTCTAATCTGGCACATAGTTTAGACCTGAGACTTCCAAAAATTTGTTTGCTGAAACACTAATAATTACACTTTCTAGGAAAACTCTGTTCTAATTAAATGTCCGAGAAAATAAATATACTGATTTCAGTTACGAGTGCAGACCCTAGCGTCTGCTCCCTTTTACAGGGTTTACAACAAACAAGGTAAAAGGGAGCCCATCAACCACACAGTTTCAGGGAGCAATTCACTGCAAGGGACAGCAGCAAAGAATTAGGAGTTAAAACTTTTCACCACGTTACAGCCCTGCACATCTCACAGCATCCAGGGAATTTTCTGCAAAGCCATTTTACACATTACAATAGACATAGAGAATATGGCATTTGACCTATCTTGTTCAGCATTATCATGTGTAACACCTGGATTTCTGATGAATGCATGAGATTTACACAAACACTGAACTTGAAGCAGGTAAATTGGCTTCAGTAATATGTACTTAGTGTTCTTTTGCTACTCTGAGGCAATAGTAGTGATTAAACCCACTTATTTTAAACTAATTAAAGAATAAACCAATGAAGACAGTTCAGCTGCAACTTTGAGTGCACACAAGCCCCAAGAGTAAAGAAAATAAAAGCAATGAAGGTTAGGAAAATAAATATCAAATCTTCCCATGAATCCCTGAGACGAAACTGCAATAGTTTCACTTTGCTGAATCAAAAAATCCTATGCAGGCCTTTGAGAGGGTGCTCCTGCATCACTCACTGTGTCGGGGCTTATCACACTGCTTTTGAGACCCATGCCTACAAAAACACATCGGTCGCTAAATATTCTTTGTTGTTTAAAACACCAGTAAAAATACACATTGAGACCGATGTTCCTCCACCCTGGTACCTAAAATAAGTCAGAACTGCACTACTAAATAGCACAGAGTCACACTGGACACTTTTTTAAAAGCATCAAAGTGAAAGGGATTCTTTGCTATTGTTAAACTAAGTGAATGAGAGTTGCAAATCTGTATTTCAAAGTCAATAGGCTACAATATTTAGAGGGCTGCCATACACAATGGCTTAAAATTCAAAATGGAACAAAAATTGTGTGGGGTGGAAACTAATGTTGTGGAATCTGAACCAAGGCTACATTTATATTTCACTTCAATGCTCTAGCTGTTTAATCAAAACACGAATAAAAGGCCTAAAAGACCAACACGCAAAAATATCATAGTTCTGGAATTTAGCTTTAGCTTCCTATTGTCAACCAATTACTGTGTAATTTTTTCCCTGTGACTGAATAACTAACTGTTAGCAAATAATGAAAAGGCAATTACGGCAGAGCTTTGTTCATATTACCCTCTTCATTTTATTCAGGCTATAATTATTGTCAATGCTGGAGGCTTACTGTACCATGTAAGTGGCACCAGGGAAGAAAATGGAATGGGCTGGTGCATGGAAAATTGCAAATGTCACAGCTACCTTCATCATCACCGTTGGACTTCAGAGATTAAAAAAAAATAAGCAGCAAAAAGCTCTCCATGTGTGTTTTGCAAATTCTTTACCTCAAGCTGTTGCAATGGCTGATGAACTGGTAAAAGGGGAAAAATTCAAGTACCATGTTTGTTCTTAACCTCCCCTGCCCCCTTCCCCCCCGTTTTTATTACTATTTAATTCCCAGGGGACACCTCCTTTTTGCCACATTGTGCCTGGAAACAAACTCATGGAAATATTCTTTTACCAGTGCTTCTCATTAACAATGTCCATGCTGTTCTATAACAGAGAGTGGCATATAAATTATGTATTTTATGGGGTTTGATCTTTACTTCTTTGCCACTTACAGACACATCCCTAGGAAAAAAAAAATTAAAAAATTATGACCTGTACTTGCAGGTTTAGTGTGCCATATTTAGGGCCTGACATTGGCTGTTTAAAATGCCTTGTTTCCCTTGGCTTAGTATTTATCCAAATGATAGATACAAACCAGAAATGTGCTATTCCATTTGCACCTCTCTTAGAAATAAATAGTATTCCTGTGTATCATTCACACTGTTTTTCTCTTCACATTGATGGTTATGAGAGATAAACACAGTAAAACTGTACTTTATGCCTTCATGTACAGTGTTGCAATTTGTTTTAAACGATATAAAACATTTTATAGACAGTTATTTTTTTTAAGTATAAAGTAATGTCGACATACTTTAAAAGACATCACATGTTGA
This sequence comes from Megaceryle torquata, assembly GCA_024611175.1. Lineage (NCBI taxonomy): Eukaryota > Metazoa > Chordata > Aves > Coraciiformes > Cerylidae > Megaceryle > Megaceryle torquata. Next base: position 89,707 of record JANIJG010000319.1, on the reverse strand, counting down.
TATTGATTTATGTTAAATCCTGTTTCCAAACTGACTGGCAAATTTTGGTTTAAATTGCTTAATATAATGCAAGAAAGTTCTCCTGATCTAGGTTAATAAAAGAAGAAATTAAACTTAATATTGTTATAAAGTTTAGTTGCTTTATACTTTAATGTATATGTATATTCATCACCTTTCTTCAGTCTTTCAGCACTGGTTGATGATCTACCACTATTGCTCAATACCTGCTACAAACACTATACTCATAACCTAACATTTATAACAGTTCCTTCTAGCCCTTGATACAGTATTTGTCCTTTCAGTATCCCACAGCATCTGAGGACATTTCTAACAATTAGAGAAGTGAAGTTTTGGAGTCTGTTTCACCCAAAGAAAACAGAGCAATTTCCATCAGGAGACTGTAATCCTTCCAGATGCAGCAACATATGTATGGAAAACAGAAGCATAGGGGAAAAGGCATCAAATGAAACTACAGAAATAGAAGAATAAAAGGTGTCTCTCCTGGGCTCCTTTGCAGCCCTAATCCACTTTCATGATGCCCTGCCCCTCCCAGGAGGTCCTGCTCACTTCAGTCAATGCCATTCTCCAGGCTGTGAGAAAGGAACCCTTTCTGCAGAGGTGTCCTCCCCTGACACAGGCAGGGCTATAAGGATGATGACTGTGCTGTATTTCTGGTGAGTACCATCCTCCTTCCAGCCTGATACTCCATGAGCAGGCATCGGGCTGGCTCTGGGGCTGCTGCCAGGGAAAGGCAGTAAGACTTTTAGCACTTTTTGTTTTTAAGGACAAGACTGGCAGTTAAGCTCAGAATATAAATTGCCACCTTTCTGCTCCAGATAGCTCAGAAACCATACTAAGATAATATGCTTTTCACTTTTATAGCTAATGTCTGCACTTTTTAATGATTTAATTTGTTAAGTCTTTCTTAACTTTGATATCAAATATTGTCACATTCTTGCCAAAATATCAAAAGGCACCAAGTTAGGAAAAAATAACCACTGCTTTTTGGAGGGCAGAGGAAGGAGTCACAGAAAAATTAACCAGAGTTACCTACTTTAACAAAACCAATTCTAATTAATGTAATATGTCTGTACTAGCATGAAAGCCAAAAGCACTGTTATTTATTCCAAGGACTCCTCTTCCTCCTATGTGTTCAGTCCATACCATCAATCACTTGCCACCATACCAAACGGACAGCAGGGCTCTCTGCTGGGCGCATGGGCTAATCAGCACTCTCATTAAAATATACTTCAAATATAAAAAAATAATCAGGGTAGACAGCAGCAAAGGCTAAGGATAGGAAGTGGCGTAACTTAATTATAACAACACAGTTGGGAGTTACTACACTATGTTTAGCCTTAGCCTCCCAAGGACCATCTCCATAATCTTTCCAGGAACTACAAGTCCAAGCTTCCCCTCCTAGTGAAAGCATCCCAGCATGTAAAGAGAGACTCTGCAGCTTCTGGAGCAGGAAGAGTGGCCTGCAAACAACTGGGAGACACTGTTAATTGTGGTGGACAGCAGCAAGAAACATGAACAGAAATAAGAATGTTAAATGGCTAAGTAAGCCAGCAAAACTCTTGCAGAAGCCCTGGATATAAAATGGACATACATGATGACACACTGTAAAACATGTCCTCTCACTACATTATTTTTGCCCTGTTTCTTATGCAGAAAGACAATGGTCCTCTGGTCCTACATCGCTACAGCATTGCTTTTTTTTTCCCCTAGGTGTAGCCAGCAAAGACTCCAGAAACTGCCTTAACCCCAAACTCCCTCTTCCAGGTAGGACAGTTACTATCAAATATCCATAAATCAGAGGAGTTCACAGAGCAGATGAAGGAATCCCACTTCATTCCTTAAAATTTCTGAATTTCTATCACTGTTACTAGACAGAAAATAACTTGAACTAAACAGAGATGGTCATTCTGGACAAAGAACACTTTGGTACATGGATTTGTACGTGTACATTTGGTACGTGACACCCATCCTAGTATTGATCACCAAGAGAATCATAGAATGGTAGGGGTTAGAAGGGACCTCTGGAGATCATCAAGTCCAACCCCCCCTGCCAGCACAGGAACACCCAGGGCAGGCAACACAGGAACAGATCCAGGCAGGTCTTGAAAGTCTCTAGAGAAGGAGAC